>JAYMFT010026466.1:0-16194 GCA_038088735.1 Panulirus argus
TTGTGACCCATGCCAGGCTCACACCCCCACACTGACTATGATGGTGACCTATGCCAGGTAAACACACGCCACTGACTATATGGTAATGACCGAAGCTAGGCACACATCCGACACTGACTCTGTGGTATTGACTCATGCCAGGCACACGCCCTACACGGAATATATGGTAGTAACCCAAGCCAAGTAAGAACACCACAATCACTCTATGATAGTGAACCCTGCCAGTTACATACTCCTCAAAGACTATATGGTAGTGACCCATGCCAGGCACACACCCCACACTGACTCTATGATGGTGACCCATGCCAAAACCACACCCAACACTGTCGCTATGGTGGCGACCCATGCCAGGCACACACCCAACAGTGACTATGCTAGTGACTTATGCCAGACACAAACACCACACTGACCATATGGTAGTGATCCATGCCAAGCACACAACCCATATTTAGTGTATGGTGGTGACTCATGCCAAGCGCCCATCCCATATTGGCTATATGGTTGTGACTCATGCCAGAAAAACACTCCACACTGACTTTATGGTAGTGACCCATGACAGTACACACCCCACACTAACTGTATGGTACTGATCGATGCCAAGTACACACCCCACCCTGAGCGTATGTTAATGACCAATACCAGGCACACACCATACAGTGAATGTGGGGTAGTGACCCACGCCAGTTACACATTCCACACTGACTGTTTGGTAGTGACCAATCCAGGCACACAACCTACATTAACCGTTTATTAGTGACCCACGCCAAGTACTCACCCCACACAGACTGTATGGTATTGACCTATGAAATGCGCACATCCCACAGTGACTTTATGGTAGTGGCCCATGCCAGGCAAAAACCCCACACTGCTTGTATGGTAGTGATTTATGCTAAGCACACACTTCACACTAAATGTATGATAGTGACCCATACCAGGCACACACCTCACACTGACTGTATGGTAATGACCCATGCAAGGCAAACGCCGTACCCTGTCTGTTTGGAAGTGTCCCATGAAAGGCACACACCCCATACTAACTGCTTGGTAGTGACCTACGCTAGGTACTCACCCACTCTGTATATAGTGACCAATCCAAGCACACTCCTCACACTGACTGTATCTTCGTGACCCATGCCGCAAATGCCCCACATCAGTTTTCATTTAGTGACCCGTGAAAGGCACACGCTTCACACTGACTGTATGGCAGTGACCAGCACCAACAAAACATCCGAAATAAACTGTATGGTAGTGGTCCATGCTGGGCACACACTCCATAATTGGTGTATGGTAATGACCTGTGCTAGGCACACACCCAACAGTGACTGTATGTTAGTGACCTATGCCAGACACATACCCCACACTGACTGTATGGTAGTGAGCCATGCCAGATACACACCCCACACTTACTGTATGGATGTGAAAAGTCAGGTACACACCCGAGAGTGTTGTATGGCTATGACCCATGAAAGGAAGACCCCCCACACTGACTATGGCAGTGATCTTTTCCAGCTAAACACACTACAGAGACGGTATGGTAGCGACCATTGAAAGGCAGACACCCCACATTGACTGTAAGGTAGTGATCCATGCCAGGCACACATCCCACACTGACTGTATGGTAACCCATGCCAGGCACATACCCCAACTTACGGTATGGCAGTGACGTATAGCAGGTAAACACCCGACATTGAATGTGTAATTGTGACCCACTATAGGAGGACACCCTAAACTCACTGTATGGTAGTGACAAATGCCAGGCAAACACCCCACATTAACTGTATGATACTGACCCATGCCAGGTACATACCCCATACTAAGCGTATGGTAATGACCCATGCCAGGCACACATCACACGCTGAATGTGTGGTAATGACCCACGCCAGGTACACACTCTATACTGACTGTTTGGTAGTGACCAATCCAGGAACACAGCCTGCACTGACCGTATTTTAGTGACCCATGCCAGGTACACACCCCACACAGACTGTATGGCAGTGACCCATGAAATGCGCACATCCCACAGTGACTATATGGTAGTGACTCATGCCAGGCAAAAACCCCACACTGATTGCATGGTAGTGACTTCTGCCAAGCACACACATCACACTGACTGTATGATAGTGACCCATACCAGGCACACATCCCACTCTGATTGTATGGTAGTGACCCATGCAAGGCAAACACCCTACACTGTCTGTGTGGATGTGGCCCATGAAAGGCACGCCTCACACTGACTGTATGTTAGTGACCTATGACAGACACATACCCCACAATGACTGTATGATAGTGACCCATGCCAAGCAGACACCGCAAATAGACTCAATGGTACTGACTCATGCCAGGAACACAACCCACACTGTGTGTAGGGTAATGACCCACGTCAGGCAAACACACCACACTGACTTTACTGTTATGATCCATGCCGTGTACACACTGCACGCTGACTGTATGGTAGTAACCAATCCAGACACACAGCCTACACTGACAGTATGGCATTGACCCATGCCAGGTGCATACCCTACACAGACGGTATGGTAGTGACCAATGAAATGCGCACATTCCACACTGACTCTATGGTAGTAATCTAGGCCAGACAAAAACCCAACACTGACTGTACGGTAGTGACTCATGCCAAGCACACGCCTCACACTGACTGTGTGACAGTGACTTATGCCTGGTACAAACCCTACACTAACTATATGATACTGAACCACTCGAGGCACACATCCCACACCGACTGTATGGTAGTGACCCATGCCACATACACACCCCATAATAACTCTATGGTAATGACCATGCCAGGCAAACACCAGACATTGCCTGTATGGTAGCGACCCATGCAAGACAAATACCCTACACTGTCTGTATGGTAGCTACCCATGAAAGGTACACACCTCACATTGACTGTATAGAAGTGGCCTATGCTTGGTACACACCACACTCTATATGTAGTGAACCATGCCAGGCACACAACCCACACTGACCGTATCGTAGTGATCCATGCCAGGCAAACACACCAAACTGACTGTATGGTAGTGACCCATGTCAGGCACACAGCCTAGACAGACAGCATAGTACTCTCCCATGCTAGGCACACACCCCACACTTACTGTATAGTATTGACCCATGCCAACCAACCACCCCATACTGACTGTATGGTAGTGACCCAAGCAAGGCACACCTCCCACGTTGAATATATGGTCCTGACCCATGCCAGGCAAACACCCCAAATTAGCTCTATGGTAATGACTCATGCCTGGAAAACAACCCAGATTGACTATTGTAGTGACCCATGCCAGGCACACACCCCACACGGACACAGCATAGCACTGACCAATGCTAGGGACATACCTTACACTTACTATATGGTATTGATCCATGCCAACCAATCACCCCATACTGATTGTATGGTAGTAACCCAAGCAAGGCACACATCCAACACTGACTGTATGGCACTATCCCACGCCAGGCAAAGACCCCACAATAGCTATATAGTAGTGACCCATGCCTGGAAAACACCTCAGAGTGACCGTATGGTAGTGACCAATGCCAGGCAAACACCACACACTGTCTGTATAGCACTGACCCATGAAAGGCACATACCTCACACTAACTGTATGGTATTGACCCATGCCAACCACGCACCTCACACTGATTGTATGATAGTGATCCAAGCCAGACACATATCCCACTTTGACTGTATGATTGCGACCCATGCCAGATACACACCCCACAATAACTGAATGGTAGTGACCCATGCCAGGCGATCACCCCACACTTGCTGTATGGTAGTGACCCATGCCAACAAAGCACTCAAAAATGACTGTACGGTAGTGACCCATGCTAGGCACACAACGCACACTAACTGTATGGTAGTGACCCAATACAAGTACACATCTCACAATATAAGTATGGTAGTGACCCATGCCAGACAAACACCCCACACTGGCTGTATGGTAGTGTTCCATGTCAGACAAGCACCCCATACTGACTGTGTGGTAGTGACCCATGCCAGGCAAAAACCCCACACAGACTCTATGGCCGTGACTCATACCAGGCACACACCCTACACTGAATTTATGGTAATGACCCATGAAAAGCACATACCTCACATTGACTGCATAGTAGTGACCCAAGAAAGGCACAGACTGCACACTGACTGCATGGTAGTGATCCATGTCAGGCATACACCCCACATTGACTGCATATTATTAACCCATACTAGGTAAAAACCCTACAATAACTGTATGGTAGAGACCTATAAAAGGTACACAACATACTTTGCCCCTGTGGTAATGACTCATGCCAGGCACATATCATACACTGACTGCATGGTACTGAGCCAAGCTAGGCACACACCTCACACTTACTGTATGGTATTGACTCATGCCAACCAAACACCCCCACACTGATTGTATGGTAGTGACCCAAGCCAGACACAGATCCTACAATGACTGGTTGGTTGTGACCCATGTCAGGTACACACCCCTCAATAAGTGTATGGTAATGACCCATGCCAGGCAACCACCCCACAATAACAGGATGGTAGTGACAAATGCGAGGAAAGCACCCCACAATTACCCATGAAAAGAAGTAATCCCACAATTATTGTATGGAAGTGATCCATGCCAGGCACACACTCCACACTTACTGTATGGTAGTGACCATTGTCAACAAACACCTAACACCGACTGTATGGTTGTAACCCATGCCAGGTACATATCCCACGCTGACTCTATGATGGTGATCTATATCAGATACACACACGCCACCGACTGTAAGGTAGTGAACCCTGCCAGGCACAGACCCCACACTCATTGTACAGTAGCGACCCATGCCAGGTAAACACCCCACACTAACTCTATGATGGTGACCCATGCCAAGTACACACCCAACACTGACATTATGGTGGTGACCCATGCCAAGTACGCACCACACTGACTCTTATGGTAGTGACACATGCCAGGCACACACCCTACACTGGCTGTATGGTACTGACCTATGCCAAGTTCATACCCTACACTGAGCATATGGTAATGAACCATACCAGGTACACATTCCATACCGACTGTATGGTAGTGATCGATTCAGGTACGCACCCTACAAAGACAGTATGGTAGTGACCCATAAAATGTGCATATCCCACACTGTCTCTATGGTAGTGATCCACGCCAGACAAAAATCCCACACTGACCGTATGGTAGTGACTCAAGTCAAGCACATACCTCACACTGACTGCATGATAGTGACCCATGCCAGGTACACACCCTACACTGACTGCATTACAGTGAACTACTCCAGGCAAACATACCACACTGACCGTATGACAGATGACTCATGCCAGATACACAACCCATGATAACTGTATGGTAGTGACCCATACCAGGCAAACACCCCATACTGACAGTATGGTGGTGACCCATGAAAAGCGCACACCTCACGCTGACAGTATAGTAGTGACCTACGCTAGGTACACATCCCCACTCTATATGAAGTGACCCATGTCAGGCAAACACCCCACATTGATTACATTTTAGTATCCCATCAATGGTACACGCATCACACTGACTGTATGGTAGTGACCCACGCCAATCAAACATCCCAAACTAACTCTATGATAGCGGTCAGTGCCAGGCACACACCCCACAATTACTGTAAGGTATTGGCTAATACAAACTTAACAACCCACACTAACTGTGTGGTAGTGACCCATGCTAAGCAAAAACCAAACACTAACTGTAGGGAAGTGACCCTTACCAAGCACATACCCTACACTGAATTAATAACAGAGACCCATGAAAGGCACACACCTCACTCTGTATGGTGCTGACCTACGAAAGGCTAAAACCACACACTGACTGTATGGTAGCTACCCATGCCACGCAAACATCCCACACTGAGACTATGGTAGTGACCCATGAAAGGCTCACACATCACACTGACTCTATGATGGTGACCCATGGGAAGCACATACCCCACACTGACTGTAAGGTAGTGACCCTTGCTAGGCTTACATCCAACACTAACTCTATGATAGGGGCCCACGCTAGAAAAACACCACACAATAACTGCATGGTTTTGACGCATGCCAGGCAAACATCCCACATCTGACTGTATGGTAGTGACCTATGCCATCGAAACACTCCAGAGTAACTGTACCTTATTGACACATAAAAGGCAGGCACCCCACACTGACTCTATAGCAGTGACCCATGGTTGGCAAACACCCTGACCTGACTGTATGGTAGTAACACATGTCAGGCACACACCCCACACTGACTGTACAGTAGTGACCCATGCCAGGCACACACCCCACACTAACTTTATGCTAGTGACCCATGCCAGGCACACACCCCACACTGACTGTATGGTAGTGACCCATGCCAAACACACAACTCACACTGATTTCATGGTAGTGACATATACCAGATGCACACCTCACACTGACTGTATGATGGTGACCCATGCAAAGCACACACCCAACACTGAATTTATGGTAGTGACCCGTGCCAGGCACACACCCCACACTGACTCTATGGTAGTGACCCATGATAAGCAAACACCCTACACTGACTGTATGGTAGTGACCCAAGCCAACTTAATTTCCCACACTGGCTGTATGGTGGTGACCCACACCAGGCACACATCCCACATTAACTATATGGTAGTGACCTATGCTAGGTACATACCTCACACTGACAGTATGGTAGTGACCCATACCAGATACACACCTCATACTTAATGTATGGTTGTGACACAAGCCAGGTACACACCCGACAGTAAAATATGGCTGTGACCCATGAAAAGAAGACACCCCATACTGACAATATGGCAGTGATTATTTCCAGCCAAACACTCTACAGTAACTGTATTGTAGCGGCCATTGAAAGGCAGACACCCCTCACTGACTCTATAGTACCGACCCATGCCAAGCACACATCCCACACTGACTGTATGGTAGTAACCCAAGCTAGGTGCATACCTCAACTTACTGCATGGTAGTGAAGTATGCTAGGTACACACCCGACAGTAAATTGATATGGTAGTGACCCATGAAAGGAAGACACCTTACACTCACTGTATGGTAGTGACACATGCCAGGCAAAAGACCCTACACTGACTTTATGTAGTGACCCATGCTAGGGTCACATCCCAAACTGGCTATGATGGTGACCCATGTCAGGTACACACGTCACTGACTGTAGGGTGGTGATCGACTCTAGGCACACATCCCACACTGACTCTATGGTATTGACCAATGCCAGGCACACAACACACTGACTATATGGTTGTAACCCATGCCAGGAACGAACACCACACTCACTCTATGGCAGTGAACCCTGCAAGGCACACACCCCAAAATGATTGTATGATACTGACCCATGCTAGGCACAAACCCTACAATGACTTTATGGTAGTAACTCCTACCAGATACGAAAACCACACTCATTCTATGGTAGTGAACCCTGCCAGGTACACACCTCACAATGACTGTATGGTAGTGACCCATGCCAGGCACACATCTCACACTGACTCTATGATGGTGACCCATGCCAGGCACACAGCCAACAGTGAATAGGTTAGTGACCTATGCCAGACACACACACACCACATTGACTGTATGGTAGTGACCCATGCCAAGCACACAACCCATATTGAGTGTATAGTGATGACGCATTCCAAGCTCTCATCCCATATTGATTATATGGTTGTGAAATACGCCAAAAAACAACCCCACACTGACTGTATGCTAGGGACCCATGCTAGGTAAACACCCCACACTAACTGTACGGTACTGTCCCATGCCAGTTACACACCCTACACTGAATAAGTAGTAATGGCTCATGTCATGTACACACTCCACACTGACTGTTTGGTAGTGACCAATTTAGGAACACAGCCTACACTGACCGTATGATAGTGACCCATGCCAGGTACACACCTCACACAGACTGTAAGATAGTGACCCATGCCAGGCACACAACCTACTCTGACTGTATGTTAGTGACCCATAAAAAGCACACACCTCACACTAACTGTATGGTATTGGCCCATGCCAACCAAATACCCCCACACTGATCGTATGGTAGTGACCCAAGTCAAACACAGATGCCATATTGACAGTTTGGCTGTGACCCATGCCAGGTACACACCCCACAATAATTGCACGGTAGTGACTCATACCAGGCAAACACCCAAGAATATCTTTATGGTAGTGACCCATGCGAGGAAATTACCAACAATGACTCTATGGTAGTGACCCAAGAAAATAAGTCACCCCACAATCACTGCATGGAAGTGACCCATACAAGGCACACACCCCACACTTACTGTATGGTAGTGACCCATGCCAACAAACACCCAAAATTAACTGTATGGTAGTGACCCATGCCAGGCACACATCCTACTCTGATTCTGTGATGGTACACACACGCCACTGACTGTATTGTAGTGACCCATGCCAAGCACACACTGCACAATGACTACGGTAATGAACCCTACCAGGCACAGACCCGGTACTCACTGTATGGTAGTGACCCATGCAAGGCACACACCCCACACTGACTCTATGATGGTGACCCATGCTAAGCACACACCCAATATTATCACTACGGTGGTGACCCATGCCAGGTACACACCCTACACGTACTGTATGATAGTGAATTACTCCAGGCAAATATCCCACACTGACTGTTTGGTAGAACGACTCATGCCAGATGTACAACCCATAATAACTGTATGGTAGTGACCCATGCCAGGAACACGCCCCAAACTGACTCTATGGTAGTGACCCATGTCAGGCACACACCAACACAAACAGATAGTACTATCCCAAGCTAGGCACACGCCACACACTTACTGTATAGTATTGACCTATGCCAACCAACTACCCCATAATGACTGTATGGTAGTGACCCAAGCAAGGCACACCTCCCACACTGAAAATGTGGTATCGACCCATGCCAGGCAAACACCCCAAAGTAGCTCTATGGTAGTGACCCATGTCTGGAAATCACCCAAGAGTGACTGTATTGTAGTGACCCATGCCAGGCACACACAACACACTGACCGTGTGGTACTGACCCATAAAAGGCACACTCCTCACACTTCCTGTATGGTATTGACCCAAGCCAACCAAACACCTCACACTGATTGTATGGTAGTGACCCATGCCAGGCACACAACACTTAATGTATGGTAGTAACCGATGAAAGGCATACACCTCATACTGACTGTATGATACAGACCCATGAAAGGCACAAACCTCACACTGACTGTATGGGAGTGTCTCATGTCAGGCACACACCCCACACTGACTGCATGGTATTGACCCATTCTAGGCACACACCCTACAATAACTGTATGGTAATGACCCGTGCTAGGTACACACCATACTCTGGCTGTATGGTAGTGACCCATGCCAGGCACACACCCCACACAAACACAGCATAGCACTGACAAATGCTAGGGACATACCCTACACTTACTATATGGTAATGATCCATGCCAACCAATCACCCCATACTGATTGTATGGTAGTGACCCAAGAAATGCACACATCCAACACTGACTGTATGGTACTAACCCATGCCAGGCAAAGACCCCACAATAGTTATATGGTCGTGACCCATGCCTGGAAAACACCCCAGAGTGACTGTATGGTAGTGACCAATGCCAGGCACACACCACACACTGACTGTATAGCACTGACCCATGAAAGGCACACGCCTCACACTTACTGTATGGTATTGACCTATGCCAACCACGAACCTCACACTGATTCTATGATAGTGATCCGAGCCAGATTCATATCCCACTTTGACTGTATGATTGTGACCCATGCCAGATACACACTCCACAATAACTGAATGGTAATGACCCATGCCAGGCAAATACCCCACACTTACTGTATAGTAGTGATCCATGCCAGGCAAACACCCCACACTTACTGTATGGTAGTGACCCATGCCAACAAATCACCCAACAATGACTGTACGGTAGTGACCCATGCTAGGCACACAACGCACATTAACTGTATGGTAGTGACCCAATACAAGTACACACCTCACAATAACAGTATGGTAGTGACCCATGCCAGACACACCCCACACTGCCTGTATAGTAGTGTTCCATGCCAGACAAACACTACACAGTGACTGTGTGGTAGTGACCTATGTAATTCAAACATGCCAGGTAAAAACCCTACACTGATTATGTGATAGTGACCCATGCCAGGGTAACACCCCACACTGACTGCATGATAGTGACCCATGCCAGGCACACATCCCACACTGACTCTATGGTAGTGCCCCATACCAGACACACACCCCATATTAAATGTATAGTGATGACCCATGCCAGGCAAACACCCTACACAGTCTTTATGGTAGTAGCCCATGAAAAGCACGCACCTCACACTAACCGAATAGTAGTGACCCATGCTACGTACACACCTAACTTTGACTGTTTGTAGTGACCAATGCAAGGCACACACCCCACACTGTCTCTATGGTAGTGACCCATGCAAGTCAAACACCCTATACTGTCTGTATGGTAGTGAACCACGAAAGACACATACTTCACACTGACAGTATGGTAGTGACCCCTGCTAGGTACACACCCCACGCTGTTTGTAGTGACCCATGCCAGGCACATACCTCACACTGATTCTATGGCCGTAACACATGCCAGGCAAACACCCCACTTAGACTGTAAGGTAGTGACCTGTGAAAGGGACACGCCTCACACTGACTGTATGGTTGTGACCCATGAAAGGAAAAAACACACACAGACTGTATGGTAGTGGTCCATGCTAGGCACATACCCCTACAACTACTGCATCTTATTGGCCCATATCAACCAAACACCCCATACTGACTCTGTGGTAGTGACCCATGCCAGACAAAAACCTCACACAGGCTCTATGGCCGTGACCCATACCAGGCACACACCCTACACTAAATTTATGGTAATGACCCATGAAAAGCACACACCTCACATTGACTGCATGGTAGTGACCCAAGAAAGGCACAGACTGCACACTGACAGGATGGTAGTGACCCATATCAAGCATACACCAGACAATGACTGCATATTATTGACCCATACTAAGCATAAACCTTACAATAACTGTATGGTTTTGACCCATGCCAACTAAACACCCCCACACTAATTGTATGGTAGTGACCCAAGCCAGACACAGATCCCACAATGACTGGTTGGTTGTGACCCATGTCAGGCACACACCGCACAATGAGTGTATGGTAATGACCCATGCCAGGCAAACACCCCACAATAACTGTATGGTAGTGACAAATGCGAGGAAAACACCCTACAATACCTCTATGGTAGTGAACCATGAAAAGAAGTAACCCCACAATTTCTGTATGGAAGTGTACCATACCAAGCACACACTCCATACTGTATGGTAGCGACCCATGTCAACAAACAACCAACACTGATTGTATAGTTGTGACCAATGCCAGGTACACATCCCACGCTGACTCTATGATGGTGACCTATATCAGATACGCACACGCCACTGACTGTATGGTAGTGACCCATGCCAGGCGCACACTACACACTGACTGCGTGATAGTAAACCCTGCCTGGCACAGACCTCACACTCATTGTATGGTAGTGACCCTTGTCAAGCACACACCCAACACTGACTCTATGGTGGTGACCCATGCCAGGCACACGCCCCACACTAACTGTATGGTAGTGACTTATACAAGACACACACCCTACACTAGCTGTATGGTAGTGACCCATGCCAAGAACACAACCCATATTGAGCATATGGTGGTGACTCTGTGGTAGTGACACATACCAGGCACACACCCTACACTGACTGTATGGTACTGACCTATGCCTAGTTTTCACCCTACACTGAGCATATAATAATGACCCATGCCAGGTACAAATCCCATACTGACTGTATGGTAGTGGTCAATTCAGATACACACCCCACAAAGACAGTATGGTAGTGACCCATGAAATGTGCGTATCCCACACTGACTCTATGGTGGTGACCCATACCAGGCAAAAACCCTACACTGACTGTATGGTAGTGACTCAAGCCAAGCACACACCTCACACTAACTGCATGATAGTAACCCATGCCAGGCACACACCCTACACTGACTGCATGACAGTGAACTACTCCAGGTAAACATCCCACACTGACTGTATGGTAGACGACTCGCGCCAGATACCCAACCCATAATAGCCGTATGTTAGTGACCCATGCCAGGCAAACACCCCACGCTGACAGTATGGTGGTGATCCATGAAAGGCACACACTTCGCACTGACTGTATGGTAGTGACCTATGCTAGGTACACATCCTCACTCTGTATGAAGTGACCCATGTCAGGCAAACACCCCACATTGATTTCATTTTAGTGTCCCGTGAATGGTACACTCATTACACTGGCTGTATGGTAGTGACCCACGCCAATCAAACATCCCAAACTGACTGTATGATAGTGGTCCATGCCAGGCACACACCCCACAATTGCTGTATGGAATTGGCCCATACCAACCTAACAACCCATACTAGCTGTGTGGTAGTGACCCATGCTAAGCAAAGACCAAACACTGACTGTAGGGTAGTGACCCTTACCAAGCACACACCCTACACTGAATTTATAGTAGAGACCAATGAAAGGCACACACCTCACTCTGTATGATGCTGACCTATGAAAGGCACAAACCTCACACTGATTGTATGGTAGCTAACCATGCCACGCAAACACCCCACACCGACACTATGTTAATGACCCATGAAAGGCTCACACCTCACATTGACTCTATGATGGTGATCCCAGGAAAGCAGATACCCCACACTGACTGTATGGTAGTGACCCTTGCCACGCTCACATCCAACACTAACTCTATGGTAGTGGCCCATGTTAGGAAAACACCACACAATAACTGCATGGTTTTGACACATGTCAGGCAAACACCCCATATCTGACTGTATGGTAGTGACCAATGCCATCTAAACACTCCAGAGTAACTCTATGTTATTGACCTATAAAAGGTAGACACCCCACACTGACTCTATAGCAGTGACCCATGATTGGCAAACACTCTAAACTTACTGTATGGTAGTGACACATGTCAGGCACACACCCCATACTGACTCTATGGTAGTGACCCATGCCAAACACACAATTCACCCTGATTTCATGGTAGTGACATATACCAGGTGCGCACCTCACACTGACTGTATGATGGTGACCCATGCGAAGCACACACCTCACACTGACTGTATGGTAATGACCCGTGCCAGGCACACACCCCACACTGACTCTATGGTAGTGACCCATGACAAGCAAACACCCCACATTGACTGTATGGTAGTGACCGAAGCTAACCAAAGTTCCCACACTGACTGTATGGTGGTGACCCACACCAGGCACACATCCCACATTAACTATATAGTAGTGACCTATGATAGGTACACACCTCACGCTGACAGTATGGTAGTAACCCATACCAGATACACACCTCATACTTACTGTATGGTTGTGACACAAGCCAGGTACACACCCGACAGTAAAATATGGCTGTGACCCATGAAAAGAAGACACCCCATACTGACAATATGGCAGTGATTATTTCCAGCCAAACACTCTACAGTAACTGTATTGTAGCGGCCATTGAAAGGCAGACACCCCTCACTGACTCTATAGTACCGACCCATGCCAAGCACACATCCCACACTGACTGTATGGTAGTAACCCAAGCTAGGTGCATACCTCAACTTACTGCATGGTAGTGAAGTATGCTAGGTACACACCCGACAGTAAATTGATATGGTAGTGACCCATGAAAGGAAGACACCTTACACTCACTGTATGGTAGTGACACATGCCAGGCAAAAGACCCTACACTGACTTTATGTAGTGACCCATGCTAGGGTCACATCCCAAACTGACTATGATGGTCACCCATGCCAGGTACACGCACGCCGCTGACTGTATGATAGTGACCGATTCTAGGCACACATCCCAGACTGACTCTATGGTATTGACCAATGCCAGGCACACAACACACACTGACTATATGGCAGTAACCCATACCAGGAACGAACACCACACTCACTCTATGGCAGTGAACCCTTCAAGGCACACACCCCAAAATGATTGTATGATATTGACCCATGTCAGGCACACACCCTACAATGACTTTATGGCAGTAACTCCTGCTGGATACGAAAACCACACTCACTCTATGGTGGTGAACCCTGCCAGGTAAACACCTCACAATGACTGTATGGTAGTGACTCATGCCAGGCACACATCCCACACAGAATCTATGATGGTGACCCATGTCGTGCACTCACCCAACAGTGAATATGTTAGTGACCTATGCCAGACACACACACCACACTGACTGTATGGTAGTGACCCATGCCAAGCACAAAGCCCATATTGAGTTCATAGTGATGACGCATTCCAAGCTCTCATCCTATATTGACTATATGGTTGTGACACATGCCAGTAAAACACCCCAAACTGACTGTATGGTAGGAACCCATGCTAGGTACACACCCCACATTAACTGCACGGTACTGATGCATGCTAGGTACACACCCCACACTGAATATGTGGTAGTGACCCATGCCATGTACACACTCCACACTTACTGTTTGGTAGTGACCAATCCAGGAACACAGCCTACACTGACCGTATAATAGTTACCCATGCCAGGTACACACCTCACACAGTCTGTAAGATAGTGACCCATGCCAGGCACACACCCTACTCTGACTGTATGGCAGTGACCCATGAAAGGCAAACACCCTGCGCTGTCCGTATAGAAGTGACCCGTGAAAGGCATACACCTGACAACAACTGTATGGTACTGACCCATGCCAACAAGCACCCCACACTGAATGTATAGTGGTGAACCAAGCCAGACACAGATCCCACATTGACTGTTTGGTTGTGACCCATGCCAAGTACGCACCCCACGATAACTTTATGGCAGTAACCTAAACCAGGCAAACAACCCACTAAAATTTATGGTAGTTTCCCATGCGAGAAAATTACCAACAATGGCTCTATGGTAGTGACCCCAGAATTTAAGTCACCACACAATTACTGCATGGAAGTGACCTATGCTAGGCACACACCCCACACTTACTGTATGGTAGTGATCCATGCCAACAAACACTCAACATTGACTGTATGGTAGTGACCCATGTCAGGCACACATCCCACGCTGATTCTATGATGATCACCATTATCAGGTACACACACGCCACTGACTTTATGGTAGTGACCCATGCCAAGCACACACTGCACAATGACTGTATGGTAATGAACCCTACCAGGCACAGACCCGACACTCACTGTATGGTAGTGACCCATGCAAGGAACACACCCCACACTGACTCTATGATGGCGACCCATGCGAAGCACACACCCAACATTGACACTACAGTAGTGACCCATGCCAGGCACACACCCTATCCTGACTGTATGATAGTGAACTACTCCAGGCAAACATCCCACGCTGACTGTATGGTAGACGACTCATGCCAGGTACACAACCCATAATAATTGTATGTAGTGACCCATCCCAGGCAAACATCCCACACTGACAGTATGGTAGTGACCAATGAAAGGCACTCACCTCACACTGACTGTATGGTAGTGACCTATGCTAGGTACACATCCCCACCCTATATGAAGTGACCCATGCCAGGCAAACACCCAACACTGATTTCATTTTATTGACCCATGAAAGGCTCACACCTCACACTGACTGTATGGTGGTGATCCACGCCAACCAAACATCCCAAACTGACTGTATGTTATTAGTCCACGCCTGGCAGACACCACATAATTTCTGTATGGTATTGGTTTATACCAACCTAATATCCTACACTGACAGTGTGGTAGTGACCAATGGTAAGCTAAAACCAAACATTGAATGTAGGGTATTGAACCATGCCAGGCACACATCCTACACTTACTGCATGGTATTGACGAAAGCCAACCAATTACCCTACACTGACTGCACGGTTGTGACCCAAGCCAGACACATATCACACAATGACTGTATGGTTGTTACCCATGCCAGTTACACAAGACACAATAGCTCCCATTCAGCTTTTATCACTGCCCGTAATTGCTGCAAGCGAGTTATTCGTGAGGCGAAGCATTCCTTTATTCAA
>JAYMFT010026477.1:0-16194 GCA_038088735.1 Panulirus argus
TGTACATGTGTATATGTGTATATGCATGTGTATGTGTATGTATGTATATATGTATATGTTGGTATGTATATGTATGTTATTGTGCATATATGTGCATGTATGTATATATGTGTGTATATGAGTGGATGGGCCTTCATCTGTTTCCTGGAGTTACCTTGCTGATGCAGGAAACAGCTATCAAGTATAATAATAATAATAAAAAAAAAGAAGGAGAGTGGCCAGCATGGAATTCCATCACCTTTGTGTGGTCGTGTGGAACAAATTTTGTTACAAATCTGCATAACTTTCATGGACGTAATCTTGAGAAGACTGTAATGAGCTAAAATATTTCAAGAGAATATTTTCTCTGTAGGCAGTCACTGACAGTGTGTAAAGTACCATTTAGATATATTCATTTATTCATTACCAGCACTGTGTCTGTGTAAGAAGTAAAAGTAGAGTGTGATATTACGTTCAGAAAAAACAAAGAAACAAGTGATGAAGGATAGCCACATATATGCAAGTCAACTCCCTTCCTTCTAGCTCATTTTCAGCTTGCATCGTGTAATATTTTTATATAAGTTCATGCTACTCACCACCAATGCTGTGCCTTTGTAAGAAATAGGAGTAAAGTGAGATGCCAAGTTAAAGAAAGAAAAAGAAACAAGATGTATCAGTCACACTCCTTCCTCCTGCTCACTCAGAATTCCACCCAGCCAATACAATGGTAGGTATATTACCTTTTGCATGTTTTCCCTTACATCTATATACCAGTCTATCAAATCATGAGAAATCTTTTTTTTGCATAAACCAATGAAAGTTTTTGACCTGACATGCCATTTAGTGATTAATATATCATCAATAATCAAAAGCCTTCCATACTAACCAGAAGAATTAGCATTTTCATAAATATCATGTATGCAGCTACCTCCTCTACACTTGACACACTGCTGAGTGTACTTAAAAATCAATGTGCAGACTCACATCAAATCTAAAGAAATAAAGCCTTCCATTGACATTATATTCTAAACTAACACTATTAATGCATGTTAATCTTCCACTTATACTTACAATGTGAAGGTCTGGATCAAATTTCTCACTCTCAACCTTCATCAGAGATACAACCTTCTCCTTCAGCTTTTTGGCCTCTTTTCCTGGAATTGTCATTCGCACCCTCATCTGGGCACGTTGGATTGGAATCCTCTAAAGGAATAGAAAAAAAAAATTAAAAACATAAAGCACACATTCTGACTGCTTTACTCTTTGCATTTAAAGCTTCAACCAAGAAATAAATTGGACCTATATGTTCAGTATACTGTACTACTTTTCTGGGATTTTTTATCTTAGCACTTTTATGCATGAGGTGGTGGACCCTCCTGCTATCCCTAAAGTACAAGGAACATCAGTCATCTGCACATAAACATTTATGATAATTATAACCTTGTGATGCAATTCCTAGCTTTACATATTTTGAACATGGTGTGTACATAAATGACTGCTAATTGATACTATAAACACATAATAGTAAACCTTTTAACAACAACCCCATTACATCAAGTTTGAAATGAACACTACTGTTAGTGCATACATGTTTAGGTTAATCATAAATCTGTGATAATGATTCTGATCATACATTATTTCTTTTCAATTCCATCCATTCATATCTGATTGCCCTATAACATTACATATACCAAAGAGTAAATCTTACACTAACATCACCATTTTGAAGCTAATTTGTTGAAATGGATATTACCACTTGTGCGAATATTTATGATAATCACAAATTTGTGCCACTGTTTTTGGTCTTGCAACTTCTATATGGATTTGTTTGTATATGAGAGCTCTGTATTATATACTGTAAATACCAAATCTTATACTAATCACTATTACTTAGTGGGTTTGTTGACTTCCATTCTAAATATTTACTGGCGTACAGTAGAGATAATCCTGCTGAAGTCAAGCATGATACACCCAAATAATTTGCTGGAAAAGTTGGGGCACAATACCTTGACAATAATGAATACTATGGGCCCACAAATAGTTTTTTAGTGAAATTCTAAAGCTTTGGACATACACTGTATGCCAGCATGGTAACAGGATGCACACTGAGTTATCAGTGTGCCAGGGTGTTAAGATTGGCTGTCATTTGGTCCTGATGTTACCCCACTAAGGTGTGAGAGGCAAGAAAGTATGAAAAAAAGTTCATAAAGAATCTCAACACTGTTTTAATCTACAAGTATTGCCATTTACACTTTTACTGAACCACATAACAATCTATGAGAGATTTACATACTGACAACCTTCACAACATTACGGTAAAAATATAGGTTTTGCGATACAAAACAGAAAAACAAATTTTTCTCTATCACTTTATCACCATCAAAACATCTATGCAGTCAGTTACTTTTCATCCACATATACCTGATAGCCATTCAGCAAGAACTATAATGTTATTGATAAAAGGTTGCCACAAGCTTATTCTAGTAAGGACTTAAAAAAATTGTTTATCAAAAAGCATGGAGGGGAAGAAAGGTAAGGAAAAATAAATGAATGTGCACAAGGGTCTGCCTCTATGGAAGAAAATGTTTTTCATATTTCAAAACTTGCATTTCTTACCTCAAGATTGTGCCCTCTGAGCATTAGAAAGTAAGGCCCCCAACCCTCATCTGAAAGTGGTAAACCTAAGGCCTCACAAGGGAGACTGACCACAAATAAACAGAAACAGAAGGATCATATAATAATTAGAAAGACAGGTGAATGCTATAGACCTCTCTCACTAATTTTATCCAATAAAAGAATTTTTATGATAGCCACGGGCTCTAGCAGTCAGTCCAGGCTGTGAAGTAATGACAACTTTTTGAGCAATATGAAATGTTTCTTGCTGACAAAGGCAGCTTAAACAAACAAACATTCTCCTTTCCAATCTTGCTTGAGACTAATGAAATTCATAAGTATGACTGGATACAAAGGATGACATTTCAAGCGAGAAGTTTCCAGGACAATATTAACTCACTCTGTTGAGGATTGGACATTTGCTCACTTCACAATTTCATGTGGGCCTGAAGTAATGACAACTTTTTGAGCAATATGAAATGTTTCTTGCTGACAAAGGCAGCTTAAATAAACAAACATTCTCCTTTCCAATCTTGCTTGAGACTAATGAAATTCATAAGTATAACTGGATACAAAGGATGACATTTCAAGCGAGAAGTTTCGAGGAACAATATTAACTCACTCTGTTGAGGATCGGACATTTGCTCACTTCACAATCTCATGTGGGCCTGACCTTCAATTATCTAAAGTGCATCAATTAGGTTGCTAAGGTAAAATAAGTTGCCAAGGGCCACAAAACAATAAAAGATATAAAAAAAACCATGTCATAATCTATTAACTGTAGTGATAATAGCTCATTCTCTATCACTCAATTTGTTTACAGCTACATGGCAGCTGCATGCATCAAGTTGGTTTACAGATGTGCTAAATCGACAAACTGTGTAGTATAACGCGTTGAGAAGAATAACATACACTTGTGAGGTAGACATCCTCAGACACAGTTCATTTAGCGTATCACAGGTACAATGGTAATGGCTTCAAGGCTGGTCTTCACTGCCCCTATCACTGACAAAAGGTTACAAGACCTTAACAGAAGTATATTTTGAACTGAAACATTAGAAACAGCAACTGAAACCAACAAAGGGTAGGGGAAGAAGCCAAATGAAGGACATTTCAAACCAAATGAACCAATGTCCCAACATTTTGAGATACCATCTGAAAATGACTCCACATAGGAATATGATTCACATATCTCACAGAGGACCATCAATGCACAGAGTACCTTCACCAATGAATGTTCTTATCAATCTCACATGACTAAGTATATTGTACACTGTATAAAATCTTCATTACTTTTCATTATAGAAAATAAAAACAAAAATGTCATAATAACATAAAATAATAAATCACTGAGTATGATACCTGTCAACTATGACATAGGTTTGCAAAATAGAAAAAGCTGAAAGCCTATCTGACTAATACTCCCACCATTTAAACATACAAGAAAATAAATCTATGAAATATAAACCTGTCTTAAAAATATATATGAGAGTGCAAATTAAGCAAATTAGTACAGACCAGTATGATGAACTCATGAGCATCTGACTAGCCTAGCCAGCTAAACCTATTACCATATGTCATAAAACCCTAAAAGTGCCAGTAAAAAGAAAAGACCAAAATAATTAGTCTGCAGCACCAAGCACAAATAAAAGTAGAGAATATATATATGATACTTCTAATAGCCAGAATCAAATGTTACATGGTAAATACTCCATAGACTAATGAAAGCAAGAGTCAACAGGTTTTCAGTGCAGCAGTGAGAACAAATTAATAATGGGATTGGGTGCTGGAGGTCTAGGTAAGATGCTGTACAGCTGACAGGTTTCTGTCAGGGAATATTAGCAAGCCTCATAGATATCAAGGTGGTTAAAGATGGTGACATCCTATTAGCTACATTGTATTTAGGAGAGAAATCAGTTTTCAGCACCTTCTTTGTAAGCAAGTGATTTTTCTGGTGCTCATAAGGCTAATCCTATTGCAAGAAAGACTAAAACACTTTTTGCATACCCCAGCTAGCTGTTTGATGACATCAAGGGCTTGCTGCTTGTTGTTTCGCTTGGGATTCAGTGAGAAGTGGAGATCTTTCATGGCACTCTCTATCATGGATACAGTATATGGAGTCTTTGTCTCTGGATTGATGCACTTGTCTGGCAACAGATCAATGAATGTTATAACAGACATTTGTCTGGCAACAGATCAATGAATGTTATAACAGACATATAAAAGTAATAATCTTATCTCATTAACTTTAATGATGTATAAAGGAAATAGAAGAAAATAAATTCATAAAAGCAAAAACAGAATAAGGGAGCTGCATATCTCAAAAAGGGGTAAGTGTAGAAGAGAAACCATATTTAAGGTGTACTAATCTGTCACTGCTAAAACCATTACAGTTCTGGAGATACGGCAAAAATACTTAAGTCATCTTGCATTAACCAACTGAAATACTTGAGTCATCTCGCATTAACCAATCGAAATACTTAAAGTCATCTTGCATTAACCAACCTATGTATGGACTACCCATATGTGATCTGCAGCCCTCTCCTGTTATCTAGGTTATCTTAGGTGACTCTGTGATTGCTATAGCATGGGACTGAACCTAGGTATCTCTACAATCAGCCTGTGATGCTATGCACTATCTATCTATCTATCTACTTTATAATTGCCCCAGGACCCCTTCCTTTACAGGTTGAAGGATGCCTTTGGAGTGAGGGGGTTCTCTGATGAGACAGTACTCCCTTTCATCAACAGACTCTGATGCACTTGCTAAAGGTGACTTTTCACTTGATGTAACCACAGGTGGGTGGAGACCCATAACAACTAACCCTCACAAGCAGGCTCAGATTACATAAAACAATATTGTTTGTATCATCCTACTTTTATGTTGGAAAAGGGGTAGATTACTTGATACTACTGCTGCAGCTCTAGGTTTCACATTCACACAAAAAGGGGTAAAATACTTGATACTACTGCTGCAGCTCTAAGTTTCACATTCACACAAACTTGACACTTATATGCTTTAGGTACTGTCCATTTGCAAAACATCAATCAGTCATCACACGTTCATTCCTGTTTATTCATAATACTGTGGATCTAATCTCAGGTTATTATTCAAGCTGGTGCTACAAGAATCTTATGCTCAATAAAGTTTTACCTCCTCATTCCTTACATGCTTGGATTGTGGAAGGTTTATGCTTAAGAAAGAAAGCTTAAAAGTAACTGCCCTAAGGCATACTTAAGTCAAAAATGTTTGGAGGAAATAAACAGAAAATAATACCTGAAACAATAGAAGCAATTTCCCTAAATGAGGCCTCCTGATTTGCATGACGTTCTTTGTCAGACACTTGTAACTCTCCTTTTTCCAAAATCTCAAGACATATCTGAAAAAACAAAAGAATTAAAGCAGAATTGTAAGAAATGTAGGATGTTTTTATTGCTAAGTAAAAAGATATGGTAAAAGAGAAATTAAACAATTACTTTATCCGACAATATCATATAATACAAGAATATACTCAGCACAAGACTACTTCAAAGATGTATGGTAAACTTTAACTGCACAAAATTAAATAACCAGCACTTTCAAATGTATTTCACAAGCACTGAACATCAAAAGGGAAAAAAAGATAGGAAATTCAGGATGCAAGGAGATTCCAATCACACACTGCAGCTTGTCTTGCATGTTTCTGAAAACAATGTAAATATTACATTAAATATGGTTATGCTAAAAAAGTTTCTCACAGCTGAAGTATAGGTACCAAGTTTTTATAAAACTTTGTAGAGATAACATTGACTACATCTATCCCATCTGAGGAGTCTGAAGACCTGGAGGAGTCTATGCAATAAGCAGTTACATGATGTAAAAAAAAAAAATTAACACATTTTCTCTATTCAGTATATAGTTTAGTTCTCTACTGTATATTTCTAATCACATCAAATGCACATTCAGTGTAGAAATTTCTTCAAATTCTCCTGAAGAAGACAAAATATTCCACAGTCAAAATCAATTTCAGATCAAGGAAATGCACACACGAATAAATTAGTTACTTAACCAATCACTATGAATTTTAACTACAGAAATGTACTCATAATAAAAATAAGTCACTTAATCAATATGAATTTGGACAAAATGAAAACAGAAAACTTAAAACGAAAAAAATTAACCAACTGATACGAATTTTGACTATGGAAATGCACAAAAAATAAAGATAATTCACAGAATGAATCAACATGAATTCAAACATCCATCCTAGTCAGACTGACCTTCTTCTGATCCTCAGTATTAAAACATTTTAACAATTCTTCTTTCTTGGCTACCTGACCCTTGGATACATTGGTAAACACAGCTTCACTCTGCAGAACCTCATCTAAGTCTTTCTCTCTGTAAGCAAAACATCAGGTTCAAAGACTGTTTGTTAACAGACATATCAACATCTGTGTTTACGAAAGTGCAGTACTTTCCTACAGCCAAAGCAAGGATTCTTCTCTAAGTCAGGTAAAGGCCACAGCAAATTATGATTAACAATGACTTGTATCTATCAATTTTTTTGCAATCGGTGTAATTTTTCTACCTGTGTAGTTGCCTTCATATCAAAGTCACATTTAGCCAACCAATAGTGTGAAAAAATATGGTGAAAACAGACATTACAAAATTACTTTATCTGATGATGCAAGAATATGCTCACCACAAGACTGCTACAAAGAAGTATGTTAAGTCTGAACTACACAAAAATTAATAACCAGCACTTTTAAACTATTTCATTAGCACTGAATATCAAAATGGAAAAAAATAAAAAATACACATTGCATTGTATTGTATGTTTCACTGCAATGTAAATATTACATCAAATAAGGTATTGCTAAGGAAGTTTCTTACAGCCGAGGTATTGGTATCAAAACTAAAGATGAGGGAATATGCAAAAAAAAAAAAAAAAAAAAAAAAAAAAAAAAAAAAAAAACATGAATTATGAAAACTTCTCCTAAGGCAGACTTTACAGTACTTTCAGCATATTTTAGAAAGAAGACTATCATGGCATGATTTCATCCACCCAATGTGGCTTTGTTCTTTAAAGTGTGCATTAGAAGGAAAGCCATCTAAAACTTCAATTGCATAACCCTTTAAATCATAGTAATATCATTCCATTAACATAAATTACTATTTATAGTACCATGTTTGAGCAACTTTAATAAATAAATTCTCAGTTTCCCTGACATTCATAATATTTAGCACTAATGCATTATCTAATATAAAAAATAAAATCGTAACCTCCAAAGGTAGTTTCTGTGTGTTAAAACGTAATCTACAATCAAACTTCTCGATTTTCTGAGAGCATTTTGCTGATTTATTTAAAATAATAATCAAATATCTACCCAACTATCTATTTCTCTCACCATTATCACCTTCGACAACATCGCGTGAGAAAATACAACGGGCCACATCCCGCTCCATGGCATTCTATAAGCACTACCACTGCAAACCACAATCACTAGATATATCTTAATCCTAATTTCTTATCCGTAGTTTAACGGGTAATTCACCAGTGATAAATTACCCCCTCAAGTTTGACCTATGACTTCCTTACTTACATTTTCTGGCGCCAGCTCTGGACTTTATTCTTATAACAGGCGATCTCAAACCTCTTGCCCCCCTTCTTCATCCGCACCACCGCGATGTTGGTCAGACGGATCTGATTGGTGGGAGTGAATATCTTGCCTCCGCCTCCTTTACTCATGGCTGCTTTTCTGGGTTCTCCACGATAATCTCAAACCCTAGACACTGTCTGGTTCCTGCAGGACAGACCACCAAGACCTACTACGTACGCACTTGCACCTGTCACCCTAACGTGACTGTTGACAACTACAGCTGTCTGGGCCTGTTTTCTTAATGGAAACCCGGATTGAATCCGATGATGAAATTACAAAACATGACGTCATCGTGCCAGTGCCATATATGTAGTGAGGGGAAAAAAAAATATAAATTGAGAACTTTATTTAATTCACGATGAAGGTTCGTGTTGGCAAGCTATCCCACTCATTGTTGGGACCACAATTAATTGCCTTTATGACCCGGAAGTCCACAAACCCAAAAGCAAGCAATCACGTGCCGATCAAA
Organism: Panulirus argus; assembly: GCA_038088735.1. Classification (NCBI taxonomy): domain Eukaryota; kingdom Metazoa; phylum Arthropoda; class Malacostraca; order Decapoda; family Palinuridae; genus Panulirus; species Panulirus argus. Next base: position 8,702 of record JAYMFT010026477.1, read on the forward strand.
AATAAACTTTCTGGAAGGTCATGTTTCACTCGGTCCAGTCATGTTCAGTACCAGTTTAAGACGTATAAATGATTTCATAGGGTACGTGTACCTGCTCCACTCTGCAAAAATTATTGGGAATGGAGTTAATAATAGATAAGCAGATAAGAAACGTATGACCGCCTACCCAATGTGATGAAATAATGGGACACAATGTAATCGTATTAAAACATGATTAACGTTTTAAAGTTTAAAGGTAGCTGCTTTACTGTCTGATGTAATCATATTGTCAAATGGATACAGAGGGGAAAAAGTCAGTGTCCCAAAGATGGTTGAGAAATGCAGATTTCATAAAGTCTTTAGCTATCCGGACATTTTATCGAGGAAGTTTAATCATTTCCTTATAATAAAATTTATAGTGGAATTGTGTCTTCTGGTTTTTAACTTTCGATAATATATGCAAACTTTATGTTCTGTGGAAGTCCTTCCTATAAAAGATATAGCACAGTATATATGGTCTTCCCTTATCCTTTCATATGAGAACAGCAAAAAAAAATATATTCCAAAATTACTCATTCAAGATGACAAAACGCACCTCTAAATCGGTATTAAAGTTTCAGTTAGACACGTGTGGAGTCATAAATATTATGAAGACCAAATTCCTTTATATGACACATCAAATGAGGAAAAAAAAAATAGCTATCTCGCTTAAGTTTAAAGAGGACCTGTGCCCGTAAAATGTCTTGGGCGTAGGCACATACTTCACAAAATAAGATTTTATAGATACTCGCTATAGTATCTAATGGCTGAAATATAAATTTGGTGTAACTTTACGAATTGTCAATGGTATCTTTCTACGATAAAAATTTTTTTCTTCTTAAAATTAAAAGAAAAAAAATGTATATATTAAAAGAACGGTGGATAGGATGACTATCGCCAAAGAACAAAACACGAGCTTCGCCAACGCCGTGTTTAAGCGAAGGCCTGTCATCAGTGATTCAACCAGGAATTAAAAGTGTGCTTTACTCCATGTGGCTGTGTGACAGTAGCTAAAACTGTGGTAAGCTGTGAGAAGCGGTGTAGAGTCTACTGAGAAACCACGTATTGTCGATCTTGCTGAAGTAGCCATAGTTACCCCCGTTTACGTACTGTCTGGGTGAAAACTTTGAACAGCCAGGCATTTGCTCGAGGTAAGTAATATTATTCATTGCACAGCTTTATGTTTAGGTTAATGGTGAAATATTTAAAAATTTATTTATATTATTTGGCCATTGGATGAAAATGGTATCAGTATATTCCTCAAACGTAGTGGAAGGGATGTGCATAGATATTGCTCGATTTGGAGCACTTTCCAAGTTTCCTACTATATGATTGTCAATTAGGGGGAGCTATGAAAATTTGGGGAATATGTGGGCTTAATTCACTTTTAATGTGGTGAAACATGTATAATTTAACGATGTATGTCCGAATGTCACCAAAATTCAGGATGAATGCAGCAGAGTCCAAGAAATGCATCTTAATACTGTAGAAAATTTAGTCAACTTATGAAACTTATGCTTATATCTAGTAACTGAATTTATATTACAATCTCCAACCGGACTGAATAGAATATAATGAATAATTCATTTAGATATACTAAACACTGTTCTCAGAAAGAACGTTAGTTTGTTAAGAACAGTTACATTAGTATTTTGCATTAACAAAATATATATGAATTGAGTAGGACAAGATTTATAATAGGTTGGAATATACTTATTTTGCAACCTGACATCATTTTCACACTGAAATAATTTATGATATTCATCACCCTAAACATCATCACATTTACTGCAAATACGATCTTCCCTTCTCTCATTTTGATATCTGCCCTCAATTATTGGTAATTTATTGTTACAAGCTCATAATTTGCTCACTAAAATGCTGGTACTCAGCAAGAATTTTACAAGATATTCCTCCATACCATATACCTGTTTATACTTTTTATGGTGACTACATATTGATTTAGTCAGGTTGTTATTCCATGTAGTTATCTATTGATCTTTTAACCTTAACTCAATTGCCCTTTTAAACAAGTTGGATTGGTAATATCATGTGATAACCACAACCTAGACATAATACCACATTCATTACGTATGCTCTTAATACAAGCTGTCCATGGTGAAAAACCCTGAGCATGTCCGATTGCAACAAAAATTTATACATGAAACAACATAGTTTTAATTTTTACCTGAAGTCATAAGCGACAAAAAGCTAATAATTCTACATCTGATACATATATTTTGATTGAGAAGATGCCAAGTTCTTCAAATAGTAATTCAGTGCATGTGTTTTTGTGAACATATAATACTTGCTTAAAAAATTTAATTTGCAACAATTCCATCTCCCTTACAACACAGATGATGTGATGCCATATGTTCTGGTCTCCAAAAATGTACCAAAATTGACATTTTTCAAGTGACAACCAATTTCTCATAATACCACATATGATGGGGGAAAAAAAAAAATGAGAAAGAACTTCCCAGGGAAAGTACTATACAGTCCTAACAGCTCTAGACAGGCAACACTTTTTTTTTTGTCTTACTGTATTAGCACAAACTCCACCTGCTCCTGATGCTTCATGTAAAGATACCCTTGAACTGCAAGCTTCCACGTGCATCTGAAGATGAGTAATTAGTTTCATTATGACACTTACAGTGTGGTTCTTTGAGATATTGAAAACCCAATCTCAGTAGTAAAAGTTTGGCATTTATACAATTTATGCCTCAAAGAAATTACGATATTTTTATTATATGCAATCAATAGATCTATTTTTCTTTTTATCTTTAGAAGCACCATCATATATATCACTTGGCTAGGAACACTCATTCCCAAGGTTAGGTGAGGTTCACATCGCTCACCAGAAAATCTCTGTGGGGCGGAAAATGTAAAATTGCCAAAAGTCTAGTTGAAGCAGTATAAAACATTGAAAAATCTTATTCTAAAACAATTTATTAATTAGAATAAGGGGTAAAATAAAAAAAATACAGATTCATGGTTTTTAGATGATACAATTCGGTGAAATTGGTATCAATGGATTTCTTACAATGTATTAAGTTGATATAGAGTGTGGGGTTTTGTATAGCACCTTTCACTCCAACAATTTTAAGTCTTAAAGTGGGCAGGGCCTTGAAGTAGAGAGAAATTGTGGAGTAAAAACACTTAAGCTGAACAGTTGATAGATTAAGTAGAGCATTTGCAACACTTTTGTTGAGTTCTAGCAAACAGTAAATGAACAGTAAGTGGCATCCTTACATATTTTTCCAGAAAAGTGATTGTCCTGCAGAAAAAAACACTTGTTTGGATTCTTTAGAGCATTATTTGGTTCATGCGTTGATGTACAAACTGATTGAACAAGAAAACTCTCATATAAAGTGTATAAATGCCTTTTTTCCTTTCGTTATTTATGCATTCCAGTGAATGCCTCCATGCATCATAACAACCGAATCTGACTGAATTTGAGTTTTACTGATATGTAGAGTTCAGATGTCACCATGGATAAGGATCAAATTGATGATGCTTATGATTATGAGGTCTGTTTCTGTAATTGTACAGTTTCCGCCCCACATAGAAATATAGGTGAACAATATGTTTTTCCGATGATATTTGATGTGATTCGAACAATTTTAACTATCATTTCTCTTGCAAAACACTCATTTTGAGATATCCCCCCTTCCCATAACAAACTTCAAGGGAAAACGTGAGAATTCAGGGGTTTGGGTGGGGCAGGCAGAGATGAGAGGCAAGATCATATGATTCTCATCAAATACCGTATGAAAATCCATATGAAAAATCATTAAACCAGAATCAGTACTGTACATTAAAACACACAGATCACAGTATTTGAAACATGATAACATGTTTGTCTTAATGGCCTTCAGCAGCTAAGGTCATCAAGTCATAATCCGCATTCTGCTTAGCCAGAATTTTATGGTATGTCCTCATTTAAGGAAGAGTCTGTTGGGCCTGGATTTGGATAGGGAGCTGTGGTTTCGATGCATTATACATGACAGCTAGAGACTGATTGTCAAGTGAATGTGGCCTTTTTTCATCTATCTCCGGGCACTAGCTCACTGACTCAGGGGGTGGCGATGCTGTTTCCTGCGGGATGGGGTGGCGCCGGGAATGGATGAAGGTAAGCAAGTATGAATGTGTACATGTGTATATATGTATATGTATTTATATATGTCTATGTTGATATGTATATGTACGTGTATGTTTATGTGTACATGTGTGGATGGGTCTTTCTTCGTCTGTTTCCTGGCGCTACCTCACTGATGTGAGAAACAGTGATCAAGTATAATGATAAAAATAATAATAATATAATGATAATAGTAATAATAATAATAATAATAGTAATGGTAATAATAATAATGTCTTCATTTAATGAACCTTACCTAATCTAGGGGATGAGTGTTCCTAGTCGGGGGCTCTGCTTCCAGAACCCGTGTGTGCTTATATCTTCCCTAGCCCCTAGACCCCTGAATTGCTTACTAAAAATTTAACATGTTACTAGAATCACAACTGGAAGCTGAGGCACCAGATCAACCATGTCTTCAGAGCAGGTTCTGGATCCTCAGGTATAGGCGGCTGGCCTTCTGGAGAAGGTGGTGTTGGGTGCAGAAACAAGTATGTAACAGCCGAAGTGCTGATGGAAGAAGTCACTTTGGATTCCGTGCTGCTTCAACCACTAACTCCTTTACATTCCTTCACAGCCGTTCTGTATGCCATACTAAGATCTCAGGGTTGGTAGAGTCGACAACACTTGGTGAGTGTACCCGTTATTCTTATGCGACTCGAATGCAAGCCATCCGTCACTGTAAATTATGCTGCTGGGGAGGATTAATTTCTTGATATTCGGTATCATTGTGATTACACTCATGTCCTGGCCATCAGCTTTTATTGACAGGACGATGAAAATTTTCTCAGAATCCTGCTCGGTTCCCATGAAGACCCAACCCTGGTTCAGCTGTCTTCACCGTTTGTATTTTCTCTTGAGTTGCATCTAGTCGATCCCAAAGATCATACTCTGATGGGTTCTCACTGTCTGGTCATGACTCCCTTACCTCAGACCAGATACTCCTCCTGTCAGTGGATGTTCTGAGGAATATGTTAGACAACAGAATTCAAACAGCGACAAACCATTGGGTCCTGACAAGGCTTTTTGTGATAGTGGAAGAGAACAGAAACTTATGAATTATTATGGTAGGAGTAGAAAGAACATACAGATTTTTTAGGGAAAGACTTGTTTGTAAACTTATCATTTAGTTGTAGAGGTGCAAAGTCAGTCAGTCATGGATTAGAAGCGAAAAAATGTATCATTAGTGCTTAAAGGTATCAGTGGTACTGCTTTCAACTATTTTTAATTAGTAAATGATTCCATTTGTTAACAATCCTGTTAAAGAGAAAGTGCTTCTCCTCATCTGAGATAAAACGCTTGCCCACAAGTTTATATAAATCCATTACTACGAATCTGTCCATGATTAGTTCATTGGATCAAGATCATCAAAGCCTTTAATGATTTTGATTACCTGTATTTGATAACCTTGCAACTCCCTCTTTTCAAAGCTGAGTATATTTAATTTGTATCACCAGCAATCATAGGATTTGTTTCTCAGGCCGGGAATCACCCTGGTAGCTCGCTTCTGTACTCTCCATTCTGTGTTTCCTCGAGTGGGGAGACCAAAATTGAACACAATACTCAAGATGGCTGTGTGCCAGTGAATCCAAGAATTTTGTTCGTCCCAATTATTGCTTCTGTGCACTTCTTGCTTGACTCTAAGTCACCAAGAGATTATTACACCCACTTGCTTTCCTTGCTGAGCTTTTATAGCTGTAGAGAATTCACACTGTAGCTCGCCTTTTTTTATTACCAATATGGAAACCTTTGCACTTATATAAATTCATTTGCCCAGTCCATGAGTTCAAAGTTAGAGGCATTCACTTCCTACTGTAGATTTATTTCCCATCTTAGTATCATCAGCGAAATTAGAGATCTTACAGTGAAGCCCATTATCAGTATCGTTTATATGAGAAAGAGAACCAGTCCCCCAGACTGATCCCTGTGGCACACCACTTGTTATGTCTTTTCTAAAGTTTTATCATTACTCACTACCCTTTGTTTATGGCCAGTCAGCCAATTTCCTAACCAAAGAAATATAACCCCATCCATTTCATGTGACTTAACCTTTATTAGTAATATTTCATGGTTTATTGAATACTTTTTGAAAATCTAAACTGATGACACTAACTGCATTGCTTTCATCATACATATTATTTCATTAATCAAGCAGTTTGTCAAATGTGCAATTTTTTGGAAAACCATTCTGAGAATCATATGTAATTGTTAATTAATTCCTCCAACTAGTTTACATTTATATCCTGAATAATGGTTTCCATCATTTTACCAACTAAAGACGTTAAACTAATCGGACAATAGTCTTCAGGCAGTGATTTACTACCTTTATTGAATACTGGAGGTACATTAGCAAAAATGAAAATTCCATTCCCCTAGAACATTTTCATTACCAAGTGATAGTTGGAAATGAGCACTCAATGGTTTACCTCATTTCTCACCTCTTCTTTGTCCTGGGATAAAGCTTACTGATTGTATATATTATCTGTTATTTCAGCATACTGCAAAACATCTTCCCATCTCAGCAAATGATACACTCCGTGAGAGTATGGCAATCCCAAGTCTTGTTAAGCCCAGTGGTTCATGAAAATTGGGATTTTCCACACTGGGAGATGACCACCTGAGAGGAGTGTGCATTTTTAAGTCACAAATGTTGAAATTACACTGCTGTTGCCTCTTGGTTTTCAAAATGATGACCTACCGGCCACAGACCCAACTGTGTCGGGCCTTTCGGTACGAACATGGAGTATTGCAGTTGGAGCGCTATATGTGTTAGATGAAATGTCGTATTTGCATAAATGTGCCACTGATTTTTCCTAACCATAAAGAAAATAACAAATAAACAACGTAATTCAAGTGACGTTCACCACAGGACAACGCCATTCTCAAACCAAAGACTAAGAAAGACAGGAAAGCACCCACTTATACCGACAGAAAAAAAGCGTGAGCTCAAATACCTCGTACAATGCCATCTGTTGATGACACAGATGGTGTTTGAAAATCAAATAAATATGATCCGTACAATTCAGCTGTCATTCTTGTACATCTAAAACTATATGTGTGTGTGTGTTTGTTTGTCTTATATCATAAATAGCTCTAATACATTTACATTTATAATTCTATATATTCACTGACTGTTACCATATTATTAGTATAAGACAGAAAAACAGAAGCCTGGAACTGACAACAGTATGTGCACTGTGCCATATCTTAGAGACATTGTTAAAGGATCATGCTACAACAGGCATGTTTGCAAAGAAAAATCGTGTTTTGGTAACTGCAGAACTTATGAATATATACAGTGCAATCCTCTCCATGTATTCAAAATAAAGAGAAAAACGAA
>JAYMFT010026488.1:0-16194 GCA_038088735.1 Panulirus argus
TTCTTCTCATCTTGGTTACATCCACACACATTCAGACACCCCAGTCTGAGCCTTCGAGGAGGATGAGCACTCCCTGCTTGGCTCCTTCTTCTGTTTCCCCTTTTTAGAAATTGGAAATACAAGAAGGGGAGGGTTTCTAGCCCCCCACTCCCACCCCTTTTAGTTGCCTTCTACGACTAAAAGGAGAGGGAGTGGGAAGGGGCTGGAAATCCTCCCCTCCTGTTATTACTTTTCCAAAAGAAGGAACAGAGAAGGGGGCCAAGTGAGGATTTTCCCTCTAAGGCTCAGTCCTCATGTTCTTAACGTTACCTCCCTAATGCGGGAAATGGCGAATATGTTTGAAAATAAGCATATATATTGAAAGGTCTGTGGGGCCTGGTTGTGTACAGGGGACTGTGGTTTCGATGCATCGCACATGACAGGTAGAGAATGGCTGATAGTGAATGTGGCCTTTCTGTGTCTGTTCCTGGCACTACCTGGACTCTGCCATCTTAAGGTTACAACTCTAGTAAAAAATCACCTTTGGAAAGGCTGTATCACTCAGAGGAGTCTCATCAAAAAACTTCTTACTCCAAAGGAATCTAAATTTTTCTGCTGTTGGAAGTAGTACAGTATTGGGCTGCAGGAGCCTTTGAAAGATCTTGGTTAACACCAGGGCCCTTTCCTGTAGGGCAGGGTGGCGTCAGGAATGAATGGGGGCGATCAAGTATGAATATGTACATTTGTACATGCGTATAAGCATATGTACGTATATGTATGTATATATGTATATGTTGAAATGTACATGCGTATAAGCATGTGTACGTATATGTATGTATATATGTATATGTTGGTATGCATATGTATGTATTGTGCATATATGTATATATATGTGTATGAGAGTGGATGGATCTTTCTTCATGTTTCCTGGCGACACCTCACTAACGCGGGAAACAGCGATCAAGTATAATGTGTGTGTGCGCGTGTGCGCACACGCAGGCCTCACCTTCCTTCCTAAGGAGTCACTTCTAAGCTTATGTGGTTCCTTCAGCACTCAGGAAGTTGGCCACATCCACCAGTCATGACCACAGGTCAAAAAATGCAGTGATGTGTGTGCATCTATGTGCAGAAAGTATAGGGTAATCGAATAATAAGTGCTTAGTGTCTCCTTTATGAGAGCTGCATCATAGGTATGGAGGGTCTTGGGATATGATGAAATAGTATTTGTAGTGTTGTAGTGATGGGAGATGTATATTTTTGCAAAGTTACTAGGCTGAATCAATGTAATGATAATTTTGCTAGTTCATATAAGATAGGATATATCACTAGACTGAATCAAGGTAATGATAATTTTGCTAGTTCATACAAGATAGGATATATCATAATAACTAGGCTGAACCAATGTAATGATAATTTTGCCGGTTCTTACAAGATAGGATATATCATAATAAGTATATGTGCTAATTGCAAATTTATGATAATTTACATAAATACCTGTCTATCCTTATTGTTTGCTTTTCTTTACAGGGTGGCATGTTTCAAAATTAATAATGAAAAAGATTTCAAGAAAAGAAAATAAATACACAAAACTGCTACAATTTGTTGGATTATATAATCACCTTTTCATAGGTATCAACAGTTATGTAATCTCTGTCTTCATGACAGCTCAAAACAAGTATTAAATGTATAGACAGCATTCAGTCTTTCAATTATACACTATCCAGTGACAGAACCTTATGTACTAAGCCACTGCTACATGAATGTTCTAGCTACTAAAAAGTAGGAATATATCTCACTAAATGTGATAACACTTCAAAATTGGAAAGCAGGTAAGAAAATACATTACTGAATCCTGTGATGTGATTGACCAGTTTCACTTTATTACAAAGTATCCTATCTGGTAATTTAGAAGAATAAGAACTCAGCATCCATGCACCTCTGTCATGACTGTCTCAAAACTAATAGATTCATAACCATTCTCAGCCTTGACAGTTGAAATATGGTCGAGCATGGATGACACTTCAGGTATGACTTGCGAGGAGGTAGTCTGGGGAAGATTCTTCATCACATGGGAGGTAATGTAGTTCACTTGGTTTACTCCTGGATCTAAAATTATAAATACCTTATTAGGATACACTTACAATGACAGTAAGTACTAAAAATTTATACCATTTCCTAACAATGTTTTGTAATACAACTGGAAAGATTTACACTTCAGTATTATGAAACAAACAAAACAAAGATTACCAGTATTACAAATAAAATTAAAACACCATTTTTTTAACTGGGTTCTTGTTATTGGTCATATTACACTCATAAGAATATTTGCCATTGTCTTCGTAAATAAGAAATAACAAAATCTTGCATTATCCTGGACAGTCAAGCAAAAACTGGATTATTCAAGAATGACCAACACATACACTATTGTATTTTACACACATCTATGAAATAAAAAATACAATAAAATGTAATATCAAGGACAATCAATAGTTTTCAAAGGAGTTCATGAATCAAGCCACTGGAAAAAGGTATGTTCATACACAATCCCTAGAGATAAGGGAGTAAGAATTCTACCCACATATGCATGATATAAGAGATGACTAACATGGGCATGATCAGGGGGACTGGAATCCCTTCCCTCCTCATATTAACTCTTTTCAAGAGCAGGAACAGAAGAAGCCAAGCGAGCTTTTCTTCTATAGCAGGCTCAGCTGGGGCTGTCTGAATGTGCATGGATGTAACTAGGATGAGAAGAGGGAACAGACAAGTACTATGATTATGAAAGGAATCTGGATGTTTCAACTCTTGAGCGAGACAAAGAGGATGTGGTCAGAATGGTTTGGGAGTGTACTGTGAGGTGAATTTTGGAGTTTGTTACTATTTGTACAGAACAGGGATTGTGATCCTCTCGTGGTAACCTGTCTCTTGAACTATCTTTACAATCACAAAGCTCTTTATACATTTATATAGTTACCTTTCAGTTTCATTGCTAAGCCCATTCCAACCATTCACCACCCTTACATTAAAACAGTCCTCCACATCCTTTCAAACCAGTTTTTTGCCTAGTTTCTTGTCATGGCCTTCGGTTACTCTAACACCGCATCTCATGAAGACCTTTTCACAGTTTATATTGTCCAACTAATTTAGGAACTTGAAGGTTGTAATTAAATCCCTCCTCTCTTCCATGATGGAGAGATTTGTAGACATCAGCCTCTCACTGTAGCTCAGCTTTCTTAAATCCAACACCCTCTAGGTTAATTAGATTTCTGTGCATCTTTAGGTGCAGTAACCAGACTTGAGAAGCATAATCCAATTGTGGTCTAATATTGTTTTTTATACATTAGTTTACCAAACATTTCCATATCCTAATACTTGCATGCGAGTCTAATATTTGCCAGTACCTGTAGGCAGTTTGTGTCTTTTACAGTTCTCTTGATGTGGTGCTCTGGTGACTTTCAGGCACTATGTCATCTTTCACACAAATTCCATTAGCATATATCCCATTGGGTAGTTGCAGCAAGGTCTTCTTTTGCTGTATCCCATCCTCATTACTTTGAACTTGGAATACATTTCATCATTCATTTATCTGAGAATTTTGAAATATATCCAGGACCCTCTGTAAGCTGATGCAATCATTGCTACTCTTATCTTATGACCTTAGCATAATCTCCAAACACAGTCACGTAAAAGTTCAGCCCATGAAGCACTTTGTTTGCATATACCAAGAATATCAACAGACTTAAGACCAAGCCTTACAGCACACCATTGGTGACTCCAGCCCATTTTGAAAATGCTCCATTAAACTTCATCTTTTGCTCCTTGTCAATAAGGCAATCAGTCCAGTGAAGGAGTCTACCTATAATTCAGCTTGCATTTCCAGTTTCTTAATCTATCTCCAATGTGATATAAAACCAAAATCTTTCTAGCAGTCTAAGAATACACAGTCTAACCATCCATTTCTTTTTTGTCAAAGAAGTCTAAGAGATTTGTAAATTCATTACCTAGTGTAAGGGCAACAGCAAAGGAAGGGGTGGCACTGCTGATGGAGGAAGAGGTTTAGGACTGTGTTCAAGTCTGATGTGGGTTAAAATGAAAATAAATTAGGCGAGGCAGGCAACTGTTTGTGCTTATGCACCTGGTAGGTTTTAGGTTTTTTCTTTTTTCAGGAGTTGGTAGAGTGCTTTAACAGTTTTGATGAAAAGGATTGAATCTTTGTGGTTAGCAATCAATGGAAACAAGGGTGATGTGGCAACTGAGGAAGTGATTGAGGAGCATGGGGTACATGGCATAAGTGAAAATGGGGAACAGCTTGAGATGTTATGTTCTCAAAGGGGATTAGTGTTTGAGAATACTTGATGAAGAGGTGCATACACAGAGGAGTGGGGATGGGGGTCATTGGGCATTTCTGGATTGTGTGTTAAATAACAGGCACACAAAGAGGCTGATGGATGTGAACATGCTGAGAATGGTAGCATGAGAGGTGTCTGATCATTTTATGAAGAAGGAAAATTTTAAAATTTTGTAGTGATTTTCAGAAAAGAGGAAATGATGTGTATGAAAGAAGTGGTGAAAGTGAGAGCTTGGAACACAGGCCTGTGTGCAGTGATACTAAGAGGGACTGAATGCAGAGTGGCATAGGGTGATAATAAATGAAACAAGGGGAGTGGGAGTGGAATAGAGGGTATTAAGGGAAGCAGTGCTTACATGTGTAGGTGAAGTGCGCTCCATGCAGAAAGTGGAATGAGGTAGTTGCACTGCTAATGAAAATAAAAGAGATGTGTATGGATGGTATTTGCAGTGGAGAATGTAAAGGACTGGGAAGAGTACATGAAAAGAAGGAGGAGGTTTATAGAAAGATACAAGAGCTAAAAAAAGAGGGCAAATGAAAGAGTACTGATGAACTTCTGAGAGGATAATAATATGTTTTAGGAGGAGGTAAATAGTGTTTGGAGAACAAGACAAGGGAAAAAATGAGACAAACAATAAAGGAGCAATTGGCAAAGTTGTTACAGGCAAAGAAGTGAAAAAGAGTTGGAGTGAGTATTTTGAGACTGTTGAATGCATTACATGATAGGGTGCCAGTATGTCTTTAGTCGAAGTCTACTATCAAGCTGCTGAATGGTCAACTTAAACCTCTCTCAAAAAATGAATTTACTGGAAGCTGACAGGTTAAGGATCATTCTACTGTTGAATGAGTCCTTGTTAGAGCAGGAAGGATATTTACTTACACCAAACCAGTCACTTGTGCAAAGACTTCATCCTGAGTTATGATGCTGATGTAAAGAGAGTTGCTTTTTTTAAAGACTACTGAAGGTGAGCTTCCGTTGTCCTCAAGTTAGAGCATTACCTCTAAAGTGAAGTGAAAGAAACAGAAATAGGATGCTTCAAGGAAGGAGTTTGCTTCTGATTGCAACACTTACTGACTGAGTTGCAAGCCTAACCCTAGTATATCAGAAAAGGGACATGGTAATGCAGAAAAGCAAGACATTCATGAGATAGCATGTTGAACTTATAACATAGCAGGAGAAAATTTCACAGCCTCTACACAGATCTATGCCAACTTGGCTTCATCAGCTAAAGCTAAAATAGGCTTGGATAGAACTGATCCACACTTGAAAAGACTCCATGAAGGGAATATAGCATTGACAACAACTCTTAAAATCTACAGCATAGTTGCCTTCCTCCTGATCAAGTAAACTTTACTTAGGATTAAGCTTCTCCTTTTTATGAATTGGAGGACTCTTTCAATAAGTACACAGGCTGATTTAGATAGCATCTAAAAGAAGCAAAGAAAACTCAGTAAAGGGATTGGGACTTGCATGTAACCAACAAATTTATCCTCTGAACTAAATATCTTGTACAACGAGGAACATTTTAAGTTCAATGGTAACCTCCAGTACAATTTGTGCTAGTCAAAATGTAGCCCAGACTTTCCCCAAGCATAGATATTTTCAAATTTTTTATATTTAAAGATTCCCTTAAGGATTAATGGAATATCCTGCATACCATTTAGATCTAACAATAATTTTTCAGAACATGATGTGTTTATCAACATCTTTTTTTTCTTTTAACGGTTAAAATAGCTTTAACATTATGAAATAACTCAATTAATGGGTGTTCCACAACCCAATGAGAGAATAACATTTTCAGTCACAATAATTTATTGCCTTAAGTTTTTCTAATATATGAGACACCCTTATGGCTGTCATAGCCACTTCACGATGAAGCTCAACCTTCAATGTGATATGATATGTTCTAACACAGTGTAGATGCCTTTCACGAGACTGTTGAAACTAGCTTGCCAGGTGAGTCAGAGTGAGCAGCCAGCATCAGGGAGCAACACTTTGAGTGCTGAAGCAACCAAAGTAAAAACTAATCCTTATTTTCTTAATCAAATAAACCAACCTTCAAAGTAGTGTGACAAGATGCAAAGCCCTTCAGACATAGCCACTGCTGCCAATAACAGCAAAAGACTGATTTCAGGCTTTGAATAATGTTGAAACAATGAACTGATATGAGTTTAGACTGCTCATGACTCTGTCATCCAAGGTCAGCTATAGAAGTTCTGTGCCAGAACCCTTCTCACAATGTGATTTCATTTTCTAGGTGGAAGGGTAGATGATGCAGCAATTGCAGTAAAGGGGTCAGTGTTGGTGATGTTGATAATTATTTGTCATGTAGGTATAAACGACATATTCAAAGAAAGACTGGAGCTCCTCCTACAGAAATATTAACATCTTGTTCAGCATTTTACAAACAAAACTAATTATGTTATGATTTTAGGATCAGCGCCAGGAACATTTTCTTCAGTGGGGCTTTCAGTCTCAATAACTGATTAGTGAACCTTTGTCTCTAATCATGTAGTAGTATGATCACCAAGGGTTTTCATCACATATTCATCTTACAGAATTTCACATCTTCAAGAATTATATACCATAAGGGAGCACATTTTGTACATGCCTCCTTGATATCGCATATACAGACCAATACGAGGAAAACAATTTTGGCTGCAGGATCCAACAGCAATGCGAGAGATGCAACTACAAGCATCAATTTCCATATATTTCACCTTGAGGCATAGGTGGTCGATTCAAGAAATCTACTCCTTAAGCATCGTCCACACCGCACAGTAAAAATGCTGGTTCATATATGAATTGGCCACAACAAAAGGACTAAAAATACAATTGACAGGCCACCAGAGTTCTATCTCAGAATATTATGATCTTGAAAGCAATGAAATTACCAAACCTACATCCACAAAGGGGATGAATCTAAGCCTACTATGAAAGTTTCTTCAACTAAAGAACCCATAATACAAAAGTTTACCAATTCATAAGTTCACTGATTTTGATTCACCAAACAAGCAAACAGTAGCCTAAAGAAAATTCTGAAGCCAAATATAGCTTGGTAAAATACAATCCCAAAATGTTATCTTGTGAATTACAAGCTGCTTTTGTTGTAAAGGGGCTGCCAGCATGCTGTAGAGGAAAATACTAAAACTGGATGATATGTGCATAAGTATGGTTGAAGGTGATGGTATCTGAAGGCTAGTTAGGAGCACATGTTTTCAGACATTCCTTATGACTCAACAAGCTTATATAAAAACTTAGATCCAATTCAACTTCTATCTATTTATATCTCTGATGCCAATTCCCTCAAGAGAGTGGCCATGGCAATAAAATTTCCAAAGCTAGTGAACTCCAATGCTTTAGTGCCTCATCCTTAACAGGTCACTGGCATAGGGTAACTCTAGGGCAGTGTTTGCAGAGGCTCTTACCTAATGTTCCTACTGGTTGGTTCTACCTAATGCTCTGGCCTAGTATTTCTGCTCACTACTTTTATCTATTGCTCCTACCATTTCGCCAAAAGGCAGTGCTATTGCACAGTGATCATCACAGAAAAACCTAGAGTTACAAAGAATGAGCTGTGTGAGTTGTGTTGCCAAGTGTTGTGTGTGACAAGGAGAGATTGTATACCAGTGGACAGAATACCAGTAGTCCACATGTGGATGAGGCAGAAATAAAAGACAACTACCTTGGTCAGAGAAGTATAACTTGACAACCACTGAATTGCTGGCTCATTATGCAGCCATCACTAACCCTCCTAACACCCAGGTGGGTAAATGTTTTTCTCCACTAACTATTTTGAAATGTGTGATTAAGTAAAATTAGTACTGTGCTTTGTTTGTTGATCAACTATAAATAAATATCACAAAACGAAAAGTGCATATATGGATTGATGAAATCTGAAAAACATTTTCTCTCTTCAGAAGAGTCCCGTGAGCAATAAAATTTCATTACCTTGTCTGCTCCACAGGATTCCTCACTCTGTGGGTTACTGAACACTCTAAATAATGGGAGGTGCCACAATGACAACGCTCCAACACAAAAGAAAAAGGAGGAAAATAAAGTTTGAAAGATGTAAATCTAAATGATGGCTCATAGGATTCCCATGGAGATTTAAGTTTTTCATAACTCCATTTCTCCAAAAGGAGCCATCCTGTGAGCCCAGTCAAGAACATAACCCCTTGTAGGATGGGCTCCTTTTCTAACTTTAAGAGAGTAAAGTTGATGAAGTAGGGCCTGAAATATTCGCTTACAAATTTCCAAGTGCAATACACAGTTTGTCATATCATGTCTACAGAAATGCATATGCATCTTCTAACAAAGGTAACAACAGACCTCCATTGGCTTCAACTTCCTGTCTTTGAGGAAGAGGTTCCTTAGCTAGGTGACAGTTTAAGCTACCTCCTACATCATGGGCCAGTTGTTACAATTTTTTTCATCCTGACAGCTAAATTCCTGGCAATCATTGGTGTTCTGTTTGTAGGAGACATGACTGTGTTGCTGCCTATTCGTAGTCTTTTATTTCCTCATAAAACTCCTAGGTTAGGACTGAACAATAGTGGTGATGAAAGTCTTCCTCATCTCGACGATATTAGAATGTACATTATTAAAGAACTTATCAAATTCCTTTTAAGCAAAGAAACTTATATTTTTGCCAAAGTTTTACTGTCTCACACCTAATGGAAACAAAACAGTCTGTTATGCCTCAACACCGCATGTAGCTCACAATTCTTCACTTTGAACTTAATGTGATGATAAATGTATGGCCCAGATAGCATACTTCTTTGAGTTCTGAGCTAGTACCAATCCTTGCTTACCTTTCTCACTATCTAAAATTCCAGATTTTTCTTTCTATCTGAAGTTATGCTTAAGTGCAGCCCAACCCTAAAAAAGGAGACTGCTCTAACCTCTCCATTTATTGCCACTGATATTACTTCCTCTATCCCTACAGTCTTTGTAAACCTCATAAACTCTCATTTTCTTTAATACTTAGATTCTCATTCCCTTCTTTCTGATAACCAATATGGACTTCACATTTCTAAGTGGTGACCTTCTCTCCTATGTGACTCACCTCTAGTCTTTCTCTCTTGGGGATTTTGGTGAAACTTTTGTTCTAGCCCTTGACATCTGCAACACATTCGACAGGGTGTGGCAGGAGTCTACTTTCTGAACCCCCCCTCTTTTGGTGTGTCTGTTCTCTAATGCTCAATTTTCTCTCTGTTTTTCTACTGCAAGTTGTTGAAGGAACAAACTTCCCTTCATATCCTATCAATAGTTGTGTTCCTCAGGATTCCGTTCTATCACTTTCTTTCTTCTCTTAAAAAAAATGATCTCTATTTCTAACCCCATTGCCTCTTATGTTCATGATTCCACTTTACATAATTCAACTAACTTTCCCAATCCTCCTGCTAATGCTCATTCTTCTTCTCATATTGGTCATATTTCCTTTATCAGTTCAGACCTGCAAAACATCTCAGAGTAGAGAAGTAACAACCTTGCTAAATTTAGTGGAGTGCAAAATGCAATGAATCTCTATAAATATCAATCTAAGAATCATTTGTTCATCTTTATTAAATTTCAGAACACCTAAACTGAACCCTGTAAAAACGTAAATGTGATGGGCATAATTAAATCTCTACTCCATTATGGGAACCCCATATATTAAACATAATTATTTTTCTTGTGAGCAGCTATTTCATACCTACAGGGGTTTTACTCTCCCAAGTATGAAATATTGCTTACTTCTCTGGATTGGCTCATCATCCATCTCTCTTTTAACTAGAGTGGAATCAAAAGCTTTTCACCTCTTTAATTTTCCAGGAATTAACCATCTTCAACCTTCCTTTTCTGTACAATGAGAAGCTGCTGTTCTCTCTCTATTCTGGCCACTGTTCTCAGGAGCTGTCTGCATGTATCCCCATCCCCAAGAACTGTACCCTTGGTATGTGTCTAGCCACTGCTTCTCACAATTCGTGTGTGAAGACTGGCCACTGAATGAATGGTCGTTATGAAACCTCCTACATCCCTTGAATAGTTAGGCTGTGAAATTCTCTTCCTTTTGTCTTTCCCTCCTCATATAATTTTTTTTTCCTTTAAGAGTTAGTCTTATCCTTATCTTGGGATCTTCAGCAGAAGAATGCCAGTCACAATAGGACTGTATCTTACCTGTTGCAAGAATGCTGGTTTCACGGTAAACCTAAAAAAATTCTAGCTTATCAAAAGCAAAGTTGTCTCTTTTTTTCCCTGCAAATTTGGGTGAAACTGTACATGAAGAGAAGAATTTTCCTTACGGCAAATTCCTATCCCTTCCTCAAGAATATAAAATTCAGACAGCTGAGGGCTTCATCAAGACACCATTTGTAATACATCATGAAGAAACTCTGATCTGAAGGGTCCTGTATACTTTTAACAATGTTAAAGTACATACCCCTACTAGTTAAACAGTTCCTTCAGGAAAGAAACCAGTTATGCCCTCTTCTGAAACTTCTACAAGAGAAGGTTCTGTGGTAGACAGAAACCTAGATAAGCAAGAAAATTCATATCATGCTGAACCCTTAAGTGTGAGATCATGGTCTTAACCCCTAAAGCCTCCAGACAGATACTTGTACAAGCTGGACGATGCCTCTAGACGGATATTTACGCACATATGTTTTTTGCCTCAATTTCAAGCCTGGGCACTTGGATGGTAGTTGAGGAAGCAGTGTGTGGTAATTTCTCCCTCCAGTCAGTCATCTTCCTGCTATGCCAATAAAAGTACATCTGCATGAATTTTCTAGGAAGGCAATACTGTGGCTTTTATATAGATTTAGAGGAATAGGCTGATGATGATCCAAAATTACTTGTTGATGATGGTTTGCCTCTGGATCATGTAGGGAGTGACTTTACAAACTTTAACTCTTTCAGCATCAAAAGTTGACTAAGAGGAGGCAGAAAGTGGTTTTCTAGCAAATGTAGATGCAGCATTGCCTTTTGCTTGACTTACACAATACTGTCTGACTGGTGCATCTAATAATTTTACAAACTTTTATATTTTTATGGAAAAATTATCAATTGAATGGCATTGATTAATTAATGATAATCGTGCTACAATTCTACCTGCTCAAGGTTACACAAGTGAAAAATAATCTTTGGTGAGGCTGTATCATTGGAAGTACAGTCTCATCAAAGAACTTCTCATTCCAAATGAGCCTAAATTTCTCTGCTACTGAAAGTAGTGCAGCATTGGGCTGCACTTGCCTTTAGTAACATAGATATTGATTCCGGGATAATTATAAACAAGGAAACATAATAATAATTAGTGATCAGTATCTTGGTGAAGGTAAAATAAATGATAAAACATTCTCTGTGGCAACTTAATCAACGATCTGGCCTTATTAATGTACTTTTTTCCCTACTGTGATGATATATCTACAAAACTTCATCAATCTATTACAGTGGAAGCAGAGAGAAAAATAATTCTGAAGTGACTTTTTTTAATTGTTATATGAATAACTTTTTCTGTTCCATCTTTCAGAAACTGTAATACAAGAAGGTGGTGGACGTTTGATCACTGTCTTGTAGAGGCAAGGGTGAAGATTAGTAGGGGAAATTATCAGATATAATGGAGTGGTGAAAGTGAAAGAGCTTAGAAAAGAGACTTGAATTGTGTAAAGAAATATTTGGAGGGATTGACCATAGAATGGCAAAAGATGAGAGAAAATGAAGGAAGGGGAGTGGGTGAGGAATGAGAGGTATTTAGGGAAGCAGTGTTGCCACATGTGAGATGCAAGTAGCATGCAAAATATGAGAAATGGGCAGAATTAAAAAGGGTAGTCAGTGGTGGGATGAAGAAGAAAGTTGACAATGAAAATAAAAAGGGAGGTGTTTGGGTGGTACTTACAAGGAAGAGTGCAAATGGTTGGGGGATGCATAAGAGAAAGTGGCAAGAGACCAAGAGGAAGGTGCAGGGGATGAAAAAGAGGGCAACTGAAAGTTGGGGTGAGCAAATACCAGTAAACTTTTGGGAAAATACAAAGATGTCAATATGAGTGGATACCGGTAAACTTTATGGAGAATACAAAGATGTTAATAATCTGGGGTGAGGGAGGAAGAGCAAAGACGAGAGTAATGGAAGTTAAAAGGAAGATTGGGTTTATAAAAGTAATAAGACAGAGTAGTACTCTCTGACGAGTATTTTTAGGGCGAAATTACTTATCAAAAAAGCAGAGATATGCGGTAGTGGTAGAGAGAGAGAGAGAGAGAGAGAGAGAGAGAAGAGGAACAAGACGGGTTGAGAACACTTACAACAGAAGTAAAGAATAGAGAATATTAGGCAATATGATGAAGAATGGAGGCAAGTGCCACGACGAGTGAGGGATGGGAGCCAGGGTGAGGGAGAGCAGCAGTGGAAAAGGAGGAGGAGGAGGTAAGAGCGAGATGGGTAAGAGAACATTGGCACTGAGGGGGCTGGAGGTAGCGGCACCCGTGTGGCTCCATCATCTTATTGGCCTACCTTGTGTGACAGCCACAGGAGCGGCACATCACTCCCACGGTCACGTTCCTGGGTTATGGTCATTCCCCTTCCACAGTGGTGAAATTTCTGCTCGCCTCCACTCGATATTTATATATATATATATATATATATATATATATATATATATATATATGTAACCCTACCATGAAAGTTCATACCTGCCACAATCAATAAATGTTTGGACATTCCACCTTCCTCGCACGTTCACATTCATCAGTCTCTCCCTTGCACCTTCTGTCAATAAGCACGTAATGCGTCAACTCACATCGACCGCTCAGCCCTGGTCACCCCCTCCGTAAGCTTATAAATGCACCTCTTCTTAAACTATATATTTCCAATGACCATTCATTCCTCTCTCGACACATAACTTGACATGTTTTTCCCAAATCTTATCTACACCAAACATGTATATATGTATGTATATAAATCTCAGTGGGATTGAGATGTGTGGTAGTGGAGCTACAGCGAACGGGATGTCATCACGTCTTTATTCCTTTTATTTCTCAATATGACAAGCGTTTGGTGTACTGTACGTGCGGGGACGCAACAAGGGGTCATAGTTCACTCGTCAGTTTAATACGAGTGCTGTTCGTTTGCTCTGGGAATATCCTTAATGATGATTTGTTAATTTACAGCTATGCTGCTTTGGTTTGTTTTAGAATAAGTCAACTCTCATGAGAAACAACTTATGTTTCATAACGATATGTTACAGTATGCTACAACTTTAAAGTGCGTATAGGTGATGCTAAACTGCTGTAGTCAGAATCACGAAAAAAGAAGAAACTTAACACTCTTGAGGATGAGGACTGAACTGTGAGTTTTAGGAAGTGGAGACTGAACCAACTGAAGGCTTAGAGGCCTTGGTCCCGGGTCCTGGGGAATCCTAGTGGTACCTACCGAGCTGAGGTCCCCGGGTAGGGGAGGAGGAGGAGGAGGGGAGGGAGGCTGAGGGAACCCAGATCAAGACTGATCTTTACTATGAGGCTCATTTGTGCCTGTGTGTAGGTCAACAGTATTCCCCTGTAAGGTGTGGCATGAAGCCATTGATAACATTGTGACAGTACTTTCTACTCTCCGAGTCGGCTGTAATATACTTGATGTACTGTACAGTGTGTAGTGAATATATTCACTGCAGGCGAGTGCTGTGTTGGCAAAGGTCACGGCAGTAGCAGGTCACTGTCTAGTGTTCTGGTGAGTGTGGAGTTCTCAGAAGTGTTCCTGGACTCGGCCCAAACCCCTCGACTCAGTCCAAAGTTTTCCCCAAGTATTCATCTTCAAGCGTAAAGTCTCAAGTTTCCAAAAGCCTCAACTTTCTGTTTTCAAGTTGATATTAAGTGGGACTCTCGGCGTGAGTGGAGTAAGATTAACAGATGTAGTCCAACAAGGACGGACGGCATTGCTGGAGAAGTGCTGATGCCGATGTGTGAGTAGTTTATAGATAATCAAATGGAATCATAAACGACGACGAAGAGAAAGGAAACTTATCCGAGTGTTTAGTCTATGTCTGTTTGTGTGTGTGTGTGTGGCCAGCCCAAGAGAATAATAAAGCTGCAAATCCAGTGCGCAGGGAGAGCGGATACCTAATGAGGGGCGAGTTGGTCGTTAAGTGGAAATATCGCGGGCACTGATTGGACGTTTATGTGGTTTACACTAATTACCCCAACGGTACCGTGGCTGGAATGGTCTCTGTGTAAGTCTGAGGTACCGAGTTATGCTTCTGTGGTCAAAAGTAACGTGCTTCGTGATTGTGGGTTCTGATGCGTACTGAGTTAGTAAAGAAACCGCTTCTTCTGCTCCCTCCCTCCCTTTCATCTTGGAGGCGACCATGGGTTTGGTCTGCCGCAGGAGATGGCTTACCCCTAACACCAAGAGGTCTTCTTGTGCCTGATGACTGTTAGCCTCGCACTTAGTTCTGTCGTGAATAATTTCCTTATTATCTTGATTCTTTGACGGTAACCACTTGCCGTCTCGTCAGGCATAATTTTCAACCAGTCAGTCTGTCTCTTCTGGTGTCGTCCGACGCCCGACGCTCTCCAAGTAGCCGTTAAGTATGGAAGTCAAGTCTGGTTCACACGTTTAACGAATCCGCGTCATTTTCATCACTCTTCCCCATTACCTTGTAATGGACCCGGGGACTTCATTTATATTGTTAATATCTTTCTGCTTTCGTCTCTCCTTGTCCAACCGAGCACAACCCTGAAGAGTTTCACTTCCACTTCTTGCACTCATTGTGTCTGTCTGTCTGTCTTCGTCATAACGCTCCTCTCGGTTCCATAAGTCAGAAAAGATAGATAGATAGATAGATAGACAGACATAGATACATAGACAGATAGACAGACAGATAGATAGATAGATAGATAGATAGATAGATAGATAGATAGATAGATAGATAGATAGATAGATAGATTCTCCCTTAAAAGTTAACTTCGATGGTGCTTCCCATGAAGCCAGACACGTTCATCGAGCGGGACCACAGCTCAGGGAGTGTGACGCTGGGTGCCATTCTTTGTGGGTATTAAACATAATATCCGAGGACGAAGTGTTCAGTCTTTAGTGCAGTAGTTGCACCTTAGGAATTAGGAGTCTTATGACGTGTTGAGTAGATGTTTGTCAAGCTGCAGAGGTAGTGTGCGTGTGTCCAGAACCAAACGAGAAAAAGTAACTCGTACAAGCCTGAGGGATGTAGTTTCAGAGGGGCGTATGTCGGTGGAATGGAGTCCAGGATTGAGTTGGGAGGTTGGCAGGGCTGTTGTACAGTGCTTGATGAGTAATTTTGGTTTTCATATGTTTTGTCGATGTCATGTTTGGTTCAAAAACGAAACGAGAAATTAATTCTGGCATAAAGTGGATCTTTAAGGATTCTTTGTCTCAGCTCGCCACAGAGGCTCCATAACGCCACAGGAGAGCGAGGGGCGGCTGGCGGAGAGACCACGGCGTCCCCGGCCAGCCATCGCTTGCCACTGGCCGTCTTACACAACCGCTCTCCCACCTCATCCATCACCCCCCCTACCCCAACCTTACACCTCACCCCTACGCACACCACTACCACCTAAACCACCACCACCACCTCCTCACCCACCTCGCCTCCAACCCCACAACCTCACTTTTGTTGCCCGTGTTAAATTTGCATTTTCATGTGGTTTAATGGCTTCAATATTCTTATTTCTGAATATTTATTCCCTCGGCCTCTGGGATTTAGCTTTTTCTCCCCAGAAGATAAAAATTTTGGCCACTGTGACTTTCCGCATTTCCTCTTTTAATAACTCAAGTTTTTCATCGTGCTATATATATATATATATATATATATATATATATGTGTGTGTGTGTGTGTGTGTGTGTGTGTGTGTGTGTGTGTGT
>JAYMFT010026499.1:0-16193 GCA_038088735.1 Panulirus argus
AACCTAATAACCATGCTCTTATTCACATTTACTCTCAACTTTCTCCTTTCACACACTTTTCCAAACTCAGTCACCAAGTTCTGCATATATATGTATGTATGTGTGTGTATGTGTATCCCTGGGGATAGGGTAGAAAGAACACTTACCACATATTCCCTGCATGTCATAAAAGGCGACTAAAAGGGGAGGGAGTGGGGGGCTGGAAATCCTTCCCTCCAATTTTTACTTTTCCAAAAGAAGGAACAGAGAATGAGGCCAAATGAGGATTTTTCATCTAAGGCTCAGACCTCTGTTCTTGACACTACCTTGCCAATGTGAGAAATAGCTAACCTTGTTCAATAAGAGGTTCCTCAAAGGGTCAGGGTATATACTTTGTGCAGTTAAACATAAGATGTGACATCAAAACCCACACTGAAATCCTTTCAGAGATATCCATGCTTAGAAGGGATTAAAGGAGCTATTGGATGACTAAAATGATGTCTAAGTAATTTTTTTTGAAAGAAAATTTTGAAAATTAACACTAAAAATAAGGTATGATGTTTTGATTTCTAAATATTTAAGGATTTTAACAAAAAAGAATCTTACCTCACTGGAATCGTCTTATTTTGTATGAAATTTTGGGTAAATTTACAGCTTATATTCAAAGTCTATGTTTTGCATGGCCATTACCAACTTATCTTCCTGACCCTGAAAGTATAAGAAACAGTGCTTTGTAATGAATGTTTTAGTGCCAATCGCCGATATGATTAAATGAGATAAAGAAAAGTTAAAGGAGGGGGTCAAGGAGGAGATACAATCAAGTTAGGTTACCACCAGCGAAGCAAATGAAATGAATGGCTGAGACTGTGCTGTGAAGTCATTGGCCTTGGTATGTTACTGTATGGTCATTTAGCCCTGTGGACTTGCATCTGTTGGTCCTATACATCAAGGTTAAAAGATAAGAGTTTTTGTAGAGTCATCCCATTTTTAGGTGAACCTGATGTTTCAACCCCCAACTGAACAAATGCCCTTTTAAGCTCAAAGGGCTCCATCCACAGGTGAGAAATAAAACTGAGGAGCAATGATTTATGAGAACAAATGGAAAAAATTAAGATTTTGTACTGGACAGCTCTAACCATTTCAGGTTAAGCCCTGAGGCATACAGAAGAACCAAAGAAATAACATCCAATAACCAACACTGTAATTCAATTGCATCAGGCAGAATACTGTCAAGCACTGGTACTTCTGTTTAATGATTATCACATTTACTAAATGAAGAGATAAAGCAACATGTGAAAAACTAGTTTTACATTATCTACACAGAATTAACAATTAAAAGACTTGCTTGCATTCGGTATGTATAAA
The DNA here is from genome assembly GCA_038088735.1 of Panulirus argus. Lineage (NCBI taxonomy): Eukaryota > Metazoa > Arthropoda > Malacostraca > Decapoda > Palinuridae > Panulirus > Panulirus argus. The sequence goes on from JAYMFT010026499.1 coordinate 1,345, forward strand.
ATATATGAAACTTGGCATCACTTTGTATCACAGGTAAATGTGGGCTAACTACTCTCTCTGTAAACAGAAAAAGAAAATGCTATTAAAAACATTAAGAAACTCTAATGTCTTTTACTTGCATTTGTGTAACAAATAATGATGTTTTAATATGACTAGTTCTTTGACCTTTATGGTCTGCAACCTTAAAGTGCTACGCCAGTATAAATACTCTTTCACACAAGGAACTAGAAATTTCTGAAGTACAATGTTCCCCACCAATAATCAATAACACTTTGTTTTCATAATCAAATCAAAGATAATACACTATGTGATCATAGAGAGGATGGTTTGTAGATCTATTAACAAATACCTGTAAAGGGAATGATCTGTAATTACAAAAGCCCACACCAAAGATGGAAGCAGCAAGCATTAACAAAATCTTGTATCAGAGCTTGAACACGGTGGTCAGTGAAGATCTGTGCTGTTCCCTCACCCTTTAGTTGTTTGTTGACACAACATAATTCCTGAAAACAGAAGAGAGCAACATAAAACAAAATCTGACTACATAAAATGAGATGGAGCATAAAAGCAAACTTGACATCAAAACATTTCCTTTAAACATTTGATACTTTTCTGAGATATAGAGTAAAACAGTTAAGTAGTTGTGTATAAGCATCTTCTCATATACCTCTGAATATAAAATTTCATCATGAGGCAGGGCAAGCACACAGAACCAACAGGTAGTCATCCTTATTTCACAATGGTGTTACTTCCTACTGCCAATACACTACATAATTTATCTTGGGTTCAAGTGGAAAAGTTTTCTGTAATTTGTCCAGTTTTCTTTAAAGTTTCAGCTCTCATGACTCCTTAAATACTTTTAATATCATGGACAAAGCACAAAGATGCTCCATTTTTTCTTGCCAGACCCTCAGACATTTCTGGTTGATGCTATTTTGATATATTGTATGGGATACTTGAAACAATAAATATTCTATTTCTTCAGTACTAAGAAGTTCCTAATCTTACAATATTTTCTTTAGTTAGCTCTAATTGCTGCCAAGCATATATTACCATATATCTATCTCTTCTTTATAAACTACATAACTCAAGTTCTTTCAGTCTTTCATGACAGCTCATGTTTCATTCACTCTCTTTCACTTGAAGAGTGCTTCTGAATTCTCTCTAGCTAATTTAGCTTAGATGGTTATCATACAAAACACAATATTCAATTTACATAATCTAATTACATATGGTCTCTTTCTTTCATCACCAGTTTTCTGTCTCTTTGTAGTGAATGTTCTCATTATCAAACCACTCATTACCTAATTCAATAATACAATCATTTTATATAAATTTCAAGTTCCAGCCTTTCATTTATTATAACTATAGATCTTTAAAATATTCGTGCTTAGTACAGGTAGAAGTCTGGGAGTTCATGATTCTTTCACTCCTAACTCAAAACTGACCATAATCCTTCAAACACTCATTCACAATCATCCTTCATTTTACATATAAACTTAACACTGCACCTTCCCATCTACTTCAGGCTCACAAAAATAACTAGGGAGAGCAGAATAAAACATAAATCTTATAAGAGCAGTATAACCTACAAATCATTAGAAGCTATACAAACCTGAATATACATTATAACTTACCTATTCATTATCAGTGACTAAATTCCCATTTACAATGGGTGACTTAAGTACATACAGAAATGCATCTTTTGTGTGAATCAGTTTTGTAGAAATGGGGTTCCTAATCCCAATCCCTAACACTAAAGACAGGCAAAAATAAAGATTTCTAGCTCTGGGACGTAGGTATGCTGCCTTGATGCCCTTTAAATATTATCTATTACAGAAATATAAATCTACAATGAATCACATAGAATGCTCGTACTTACTGCTTTTTGGTGGTGTAGGTTTATAGACAGCATCATAAAAGCATCAGAACAGGTAGAGCTGAGCACCACTACATGTTGAATGTTGCCATCACTGGATGTTAAACTTCTACTTTGAAAACAGAAGATTCAGATTAGCTTTCCTATGAATTTTACTGCATTGTAAAAAAGTTTTACTAATATATATTTCCCAACTATTCCAGCGTGTTGTAAAAGGCAACTAAAAGGGGAGGAAGCAGGGGGCTGGAAATCCTCCCCTTCTGTTCTTACTTTTCCAAAAGAAGGAACAGACAAGGAGACCATGTTAGGATTTTCCCTCTAAGGCTCAGTCCTCTGTTTTTAACACTACCTTGTTACCATGGGAAATGGCGAATATGTTCAAAAAAAATATATATATATATATGCTTACTAACTTAGATATAACCTTTGCTCTGAAAGGCACTTAGCTGAAGTATGATGGACATTCAATACAGTAGATACTGAGAAAGAAATGATACATACAGATATTATGCTATGAATAAGCACTTCTAGTCAAAGACCAACCATATGCAACTTTAACTTAAATCTGTTTATAAGTTTTCCCTATGATAACATTAAACTAAAACTTCAATATGTGACAAATCCATTGACTGGTAGCCAACTGTGTCTATACTTCATTACCAGCCACTACCAATGTAAATCATCAAATAGGGTCCTATTATCTAATTCATGTATGTGAGTCTCAAACCTTTAACAGTTCTTAATGAGTCATTTGCTCTGATAAGTTTGGTTTCTCCTTCAGTTTCATTTGAATATAGTGCACACTTGTCAAGTCTTACTGGGTGATGAAACTGCCCTGAGGACCTTACATAATCCTTCCCTTTTAGCAAGTAGAGGGTCAGCTCTAGTGGTGGGGGATGGATTAAGAATGTTAGCATAATGGGTAGAATGTAGTAGATAATACACTATTATAGCAAAACTGGCAAAAAGTTCAAGTAATATCTTTCCCGACTGAAAAACAAATGGAAGCTTTGGGCACTCTTGTGAGGCAAACTCCTGCATTCTCTCATGTAGTCCTCCATCAAAGTAAGGATATTACTAAGATCTGTAAAGCGGAGTAACCTTCATACCGTGGACTGGAGAAGACTAACATTAAAACTGATTATGGCGGGCATACCAGAAGCTGCAGAAGGATAAAACAACATCACTTCTACTTATCTGACTTTTTTTGAGTATTTGAGCTGCCCCATGAAATAAAATGCTACATAACTAAATCTAACAAGTTCACTTTCTCTGAATTCTGATTCACACCTGATATACAAAATTCACAAGTTCAACAAATATTCCAAAACAGTTATGTACGAATACACCATCTAACTACATGAAAAATGATTTACCTGTGACGCTCCTGGTACTTAGCTTGTAGGACTCTTGTTAGGCCTTGATACCATTGTAAAGGTTTAGAAAGGAGAGGCAACAGTTGTGGGTCCACAGAACTCAGAGACTCAACACTTACTAAGCTTAAGAGCTCACTCAGTTCACTGAAGCTTAGGCCACTAAGTATCTGAAACATAAGATTAAGGAATAAAAGATATGTGATGCAATCATCATGTCCACTTCTAAAAACATGCTATCGTCTAATTAGTTAATCCCTAACAAATGTTACTAGAAAATACTATAAAACAACAAATAAAATTTGCAGAAATATAACTTTATATAAAACGAGACACTAGAACAAATTTTCTCTTATTTCAGTATTACATGTTCTAACTGTCTTGCATTCTCTATGAAAATCATATCCACAAATATAACAATATAAAAAGGATGATACCTTCAGTAACCTGACAAATTCGCAATGGTACACATTGCTGACCAGACATGATGGCAAACATAAACCCTTTTGAACTCATTCTGAAGATGAACCATTATGACAAAATTGACGGAAATATTTATTTTTCTTTCTAGTAACCTGACAGTTGAACACATGATGTGGGCTTTACTGTATTATAAATTCATACTTACACTCAAACTTACTCATTTTCGTTATAGGCTGCTTTGATAACCCTTTACAAATAACTGTCTTTATTTGAGATTTCCTTAAGATTTGGCATTAAAGCTGATATGAGAAGCATAAGCATGGTGAGGCGAATGGTGGTATGGACAACCAAGATCTATCTCGATGAAATTCATACCATGACTATTAGGTTCAGGCAGCCTTGATGGGACTTGCCACACAACATTACGTCCACAAGGTTCTATAAAATCATTTTCTAAGTATGTACTCAGGTATACATATATAACTTGAAAACTTAAAAGATCTATAAATAATGGCTTAAACATCTAGCATATTATCAATAACACTAAAACAAAATTAAATGAACTCTTGGGTGCCTGAATAATCTTCATAATTTTCTAATTCATACACTTCTGAGTTGCATTGATTAAAAATCAATAGAAAGGCAACACCTCTGTAATTCCAGAGTTCTTTCCTGGAGACCAATTGATAAACCGTGATCCACTTACCTGATCTCTGGGCAATTTCTGTCTATCCTCCTCCCGAAGACTGGCTGTCAAGCGCTGCCACAAGGAGTCTCGTCTGAAAAAGTGCATGCATTAAAATGACGTATGAAACAAAAATTCTAAAATGGTTTTGGCAGCTGCCTACTCCATCACTAGCATACAGAGAATTTCATAATCTATTTGAGTAATCACTCACCCCAGACTAAGCATTCTGTGGTCATTCTGGGGTTTAATATGTAAAATATATCAATCATCAAGTTTCCAGGGGACTCCTTGAATATTAGTCAAAACATTTGCATCAGCATATTTTGTATTACTAATTCTATTTGGTACTAAGTACATTGTATCCTCCCAAACCCAGACTGTCTGGTGGGCTAGGGTGTTAGAACTGCAACGTATTCTGAGTTTTGAGGGAGAATCTTATATCCTAAATGTTTACAGTACCATGTACTCCCCAACCCACTTTCCTTGGACTGGGATTGGGAAGAAAATCATGCTCCATTAATTACACCACTTGGACAAAATGTCTACAAACTAGACTGACATTTCTATAATTTCAGCACACACTCCTTGTCAAAGCAAATTATTAAACTGTCTCTCAGTCTCCCTTAAGCTTGCATATATTTTTGACTGGGTGCTCTTTGGACAGATTCAAAGGAATTTTTGTATCCTACTCTATTCCTTCCATGTTGTTCTTTTCTCCTACTATATCCTTCTTCAATTCCTTCAATCTGTTGTCATGCATAGATATTCATATATACTTCTCTTCATTTTTGACTACATAGTTCAAATTATCCAACCTTTCATGATAGTCTATGTGCTCTGCTTCCTCAGTTTTGCTTGTATAGTGTTAATGACTTCAAATCAATCATTTCAGCTTGCTTTAATTGTGACCATACAACAGTAATATGGTTGGTTTACTGGGTGTTGCAGGAGCCCAATAAAAGGGAGTCCTGGGGCAAGAATAAGTAAATAAGGATACCATACTTTCTTTTTCTCGTGTTTTTGGATTTTAAGGGATAGCTTGTACATGGTAACTCTGCATTCTTTACCTGCAGTGTATCTTGGCCTGGTTAAAGATATGATGGATGCGAGTTCTGGCCTCCACTGCCTGGGTTTCTAGCGTCATCTGCATGGTCTCCTCATACTGGGTGTAGTATCCGAGATAATTCACACTCTCTGACCTGCGAGGCATTAGAGTTCACGACCTTTATCAAAGTACATAATCTAGCTATGCTTACAGTAATATAATCAATTTCATTTACTTATGAAATGGGTGATAAAAAATCTACTCTGATGCAAGCATGGCCATTTTTCCTAGTTATAACAACGATCACTTTTAAAGGATTCTCACTGGACAAGGTGCCTGGATGGTTACTAAAAGAAACAGAAAAAAAAGACAAGTCCAAGTTGATGAGCTAACTTGAATACAGAAGAAAACAAATATAGTAAACATCAAATAAATCTGCATTTCTAGTTATGGCTAGAGACTCAGTGTCACTCTAAAGCACATTAAAAATATACCTGATGCCAATGTATGATCTGAGGGGTGGCACTATATCATTTCCAGGCAGTGGGGCATCCTCTGCAGCTGCAACAGGAGGGGTACCAGAGCTACTGTGATCACTGTTTTCTGCTGAAAGAGTATATGTAAATTATCAAATGCTGGAATTGTGTTTTAATGGATATTCAAACACTTTACCTAAATGTCTTCAACAATATGGAAGCTACAGCAATTAATGATATAGCTACAAGATGTCAGAAAAATTCATTACTGTCTCTAAAAATCTACTCTACAAAATGCAACCTTAATATACTTAAATATCTAGATAACATAGAATAATCACTGTCCTATGAATACTGTTAAAGTCCAGATAAGCTAATGCTACGGAAAACAGATGCACCTTCATCTGAAGGAACTAACCAAAATTACAGATTAGTAAACTGGAGGTTGATAAATGTAAGTTACTGACTATTTTTGGCCTGGAAGGTCAAGCATTTGATAAGGAAGAAAGGGGACAGGAGGAGATGCATACTAAAAGATTGCTGGAGGATATGGGATTGACAAATGTGGTTTCCATGATAAAGGAGAGGAGAAGAATTGGTGCTTATAACCAAGATGTAATGGGTTACATTTTTGACTTGGTGCCATCAAACTTGGAAGTGCTTAGGAAAGCTAAGAAACTTAGAGGCATAAAGATCAGTGGGATAATCATTATATGTGATACATTAAAGGAAGATATGAAGAAAAGCAAACAGTACAGTCAGAAGACAAAAAACTGGAGATGCTATGCGTGGCAAAAGGATGGAACACCCCTGCGCACTGCAGAGAGGGCAGGAGTGTTAGATAACGTCAGTTTGAAAGTAATGTATTCAAATGATGACAAATTAATATTTAGTGGTATAGAGCTGGAATTCAAAAACTGTATAAGGGAAAGCCCATCTGATGTTGATGGTCATGGAAACTAGGCTTATCAAAGGGATATGATCTTAACTATTCTGCACAGGGGTACATGATTGCTCACAAATTTTTGAAAGGAAACACCTGATCCACATATCCTCTAACATTCCTAAAACCACATTGGTTCTCCCCAATTTGATATGTACATACTACCAACCTCTTGATCACCAACAAACTTATACTTCTGAAATACAAACATTGACTTTTGTACCCCATGCCTTTTTTCAATGGCAATATACAGGCATTCTACTAATGCTCAAGCTCTTCACTAAGATCCATAAAAACAGTGAAGATACTAACTAACTTATCAAAGTCACCCCATTTCTAAAGATATTAAACTGCCATCCCATCCACCCCAACCACTTTGCCACACTTCAACTTGAGTTAGGCCTTCACCACCTCTTCTCTTTTCACCAAATCACTTCTTCAGAAAATGTCTAAAAAATTGCTACTTTTAAAGTTAACCTTTACATATGCAAATCTAATCAACAGCAAAACTGTCATTAGAGTATCCAATGAATATGCAGATTTAAAGGCAAGGTAGGAACATTTACACTGTAGTCAGGATGTGCACAGTATCTCACCTGTCTGTGTGGATGATGAAGTCCAGCGCCTCCCTATTGATGGTGCAATGGAAACAGTGCGGAACCTGCCCATCTTTTTCTCCAGAATGCGATTGGGGTACATCTCTCTATGACATGACATTATGTCAACAGACAATAACAAAGAGCTGTTATATAACAAGCTCAAAGAAAAAGATAATAAAAAATCACTAATCCATATTTCAATGAAAGTATAAATACCACAGCAATCTATCAATACATGCTAACTCTACAAACCTTGTCACAAGTTTATTCTTTTGCTTCCTGTGACACATTTCTAAAACTAGTATGTGCTTGCTGCTCAAAAGACTATGTGATCAAATGAATGAAAATAAACAGAAAGAAGGATAATGCAGGAGATGGACATATAACATCTGGAGAGATGGATACATAAATGAAGGCTAAACTGATGGAATATCCTCAGCCTTAATCTTTTCTCCCATTACATTTATCCATCTCTTTCATGGTAAGCTTACCCTTCATGTTCCCTGTACTGTACTACGGTATAAGTAAATTAATCAAATGTTTTCCTAACACCTTACTGTTTCTCCTGCCTCATTGAGGTAGGATCATTCATCCACTTTCTCACTATGTTCTGAAATGAGAGCATATCATCTGCAGTCTAGCCCCATATTATACTCCATGGGTTACCTTAACTGCTACATTTGCCCTCGTTCAGCTCACTGACAGCACTCTGCTCCCTATAAACTAAATCACTCCAATTCATTCATTCTCCTGAATCTTCACACTCCAGTACCCAAAGCCTCTTTCATTCTATCCTACCATCCCTTTCTTCGGTCTCACCCTCCCATTATTCCCTCCACTTCTGCCATGACACAGAGATTGTCTGAGTTGGCATAAATTTTCAAAACAGCCAGACCCAAAACCATATATTTTATGCAAACATAGTAGAAAGGAGGAAAAGAATTTAGAGCAAAGAGGTTAGGCAAGTGTCTAAGAATAATAGAGGAAAAACAAGTTCTGTTGAGAAAGATTTTAATACGTACTGGAAATCAAAAGTTAAGTTCTAAATATGGATATGCTTGCTTACAGGTATCAACAGATATGTCAAATAAACATGAATACTATACAAAACATATGAGCTAAAATTCTGATACACCAACTATACAAGTACAAATATTGGAGGAATATGAACAAAAAGGTGCTCCTTAATCATAATGAAACTAAATTTAGCGTCTCTTACCGTGTGCTGGTCAAAATGACATAGAAATTCAGGTGTAGGATATTTGGGTGTAGATTCTCCTCTTGGGCATCAGCACTGGTGTTATGGGACACAAGCAATGTAACATCATAGTCATCTGAAACTTTCTGGTCATTTGCATCCTTGTAATGGACTCGACAAGTCTTGGTATGTACCAAAATGAACTCTGTGTACTGCTGTAAAGATGAAATAAAAAATATATGCTTTTTATAGCAGAGCTGTTACTGGTATTCAGCTTTGTCAGGTGACTGGTGATATATTCTTCGCTACAAAAATATAATTCTGATCCAACATACTATTCCCACTCATTTCAGATTACTTCTAACATAAAATGTCCAACCAAATCAGTAACAGTAACTATCCTAAAACTTTCTCTTCACTGCCCAATGCAAGACATAATAAAGGAGAAGGTTTCACTGCATAATTCCTTAATTCTTCTATCTATTTATCTATATCTCCAATGCCCATTCCCTCCAGGAACAAATCTTACACCTAGGTAAAAGAGTCTCCACTTAGTTCTTGAAAAAGAAAATTGTTTTTGTATAATTTGTGCACCTTTTAAAAAAAAAGAGAGGACAGATCAAGTGCACACCAAAAGTATTAACAGATGGAGCCATCCTGTCTCACTCTCTACTTTGTTTTTATCAATTAATAAGATTGGTCTCAGAAAACAAGCTGGTGTGATGATGCACATATGACTCATATTTGTCTATAGTCAGAAAGTGTCTCAATCAAAACTACTTTTCTTCATCTACTTAGCATGTTGGATACTACCTGTCTTCAATTAAACAAGCAAAGGTCCAAAACAGGGAAGTTCCTTCCTCAAAATCTACTTCTATTAACTGCCTTTACAAATATGAAATGAATAAAGATCTGAAAAGGAATCAAGTCTGTCCACCTGCCAAAGAGTATCTACATGTAAGATGTGGAGTGAGGGAGCAAGAGGTAGGGGAAGACTGTGTAGGAAATGGAAATATGGACTAAAAGTGGCCTTGAAGTATCGTGGCCTGAATTGAATATTCAAAGGGGTAAGAGACATACATGGGATGAAATGATTTGGAGGAATGTGGTATATAGAGACATACACAGGATGAAATGATTTGGAGCATTGTGGTATACAGAGTCAAAGTGCTGTCAATGGGCTGAACTAAAGCACATAAAGCAGGTCAGGGGAAACCATGGAATGGTCTGCATGGCTTGACTGTGCATGGCACTACAACACTTAGGTGATGAACAGTGAATCAGTATGAAAAAACTGTAATATCACTAATTTTTCCTTAGGTGCCATCATCAATATAAAAAATCATTACCAAGTAGAAAAATAAAGAATTACTGAAGTCCCTAGAGACAACAATAAGCCAAGTGGTGAAGGCCATGCTCACAGTGAGACTGCTGATGAATGAATTTGCTGTGATGAGGCTTGAATACATTCTAGTCACATTTAGTTTAGATCAAGCTTCTCAATTGTGTCTTGGCAGGGTGACCCACCATGTCCTCTAGGATTTAATAAGAAGTATGTATACCAGATTTTCTGAAATTCAAGTCTTCTGAAGACAGGCAATATAATGACTGCTTGTACTGCCTTCATTCAGTCATCAGGCACCTAACTACTTTTCCATACTATCTCATACTTTCCAGATCTATTCCACAACATTTTCTGGTTTTACTGTGCATGGCCATGTTTTTGCATTCTTTATATCTAGACAATTATCCATACAGACAACCTTATATACTAATATTTTACAAAAAATCACTGTTATCACAAGCAAATTTTCATCTAAGGTCAACATCAACTAAAAAGCATATTCTTACCATCACAGCATCAGGATCGTGGATGACAGGAGTCATGCGCAGAACTCTCATTCGATACTGTTTCTCCCGAGCCAAAACATAGTTGTACAGCTGCTCTCCTGGGGTTCCTGTATCTTCAACTGTCAACTCTCCTGCAAATAGCTAAATACTAAGATCATCTATCTGCCTATCTATATCTCTGATGCCTGTTCCAAGCAGAATTCCCTCAAGGGGGTGGCCATGACAAGAGAGTCTCCAAGACTAAAGGACTCTAGTGCTGCTTCTTAGCCTTTAGTGCCTCACCCTTAACAGGCTACTGGCAGAGGGCAACTCTAGCACAGTGTTTGCAGAGGCTCCTAAAAAAAAATCTCATTAAAGACCATAGATAACTGCAAAAAACATGTTTCAAGTTTAAGCAGTTCAGAAACCACTGTTCAATATAAATAATTTTTCTAATTTTCATCAAATGTATAGATGTGAAGCTCAAGTTAAATTCTCTTCATATAACTTTATTTTTCTATCATCATTAATCCTCACTCTTATTTCCTTTGGATGGATCATATACATACAGCCTATTTAATCACCCAAGTCATGTCCCAAGTGCTGATGCAAACTATAAACTTCCGACCATATACAGAATACAAGTGCTTCTTACCCTATCACTCTGCACACTTAGCTGAATCATCTGATGAGTACAACATCCCCATTCACACCATCTCTAAAAACAAAAGTACTCTATTGCATTTGATCCCAAATTACTCCTCTGGCATCCTCACCTAAAATATCCCTAGCCCAAAATGATTCTTTCAGTGCATCTATCAATCTCCTTGCAGTCAGTCTTTTTCCCTGTACCTTTGACTGTACTGCAATACTGTTATCATATCAACCATTCAGAGTATAATGGTTAATCTGGTTGTTACGTTAACTTTTTCATATAAATTCTCTTCAATTTAATCATCAACCATTCATATGAGAAAGATTTAATATGTTCTTCAACTCTCCAATTCTGTTAGCCTTTCGGGATAATCAGTTGATCTGGTCAAACTTAGAATATTTGAAATGCCATCACACTAAGGAATATGACACATCAAAACTCTTAAGCCAGGCAATCGTTTCAAGCCACCAGCAGTGATGTCAGCAAAACTTGATCTTCCAGAAAGAATGCAAAACCACTGATGTTCTGAGCATAAATTTGAGGAGCTTTATCATGCTTAATCTGAGATTCTTAAACATTAAAACTAGAATTGTAAGATACAAGATACTCTGACATCAGAAAAGCTGAAGTATTAGATAATAACTAACCAATCTTTCTTCCCATGCAAAACAATCTATTCATGAACCAGGTTATACAGAGGTGATGAAAGAGAATAATCCTGAAAACAAGTGCACTGGAATATATGGGACTAATTAATAATCATTTCGTTAGAGCTAGCAGAGGTTTAAAAAAAAAAAAAAAAAAAGAGAGAGGAAAGAAATCTAAAGCAGACAAGTTTCCTGTTTTTTTTCCTAAAAATGCTATGTTGTCGAAAAATTTCTTAAAATTTCCCATTCTTTTGAAAATTCTTTGGTCTCTCTGAAACTCCTCAAATTTATGGAATTCTTGAAGGTGAAACTGACAAAAATTTCATTAATATAGATTATCATCACCAATCTTTGCATGGTGAATACTGCAAAACCTAAACATAAAGTAGTATTCAAGTTTCAGCATCTCTCTAAATCTACACTTTTTGCTGTTCACAATGAAAAACAAAATCCATCCTGTGAGTCAGATATATTTTGCTTACTTTAAAAATACAGTGAAAATATCACTCCCTAACATATAAGATATAGTCTGTGACAGCAGCAATGCACTATCCTTGAAGCTAACTACAATAGACCCTATCATAAAATTCATGTTAGTGAAACCAAATACATTGAAAATGATATCATAAACTTTTGTATCATTTTCTTTTTTGTAAATGTTTAGGATATCCTACATTAACACTGTGCCATCAAAAAATACATTTTTGAACACATACCCGAGTGGATGAGGTTTCTGGCAAAGTTAGGTCCTTTATTGTAGTACTTGATGAAGTCTGAGAGACACGATGAGAGATGATAGCCAGGAGTAAAAAGAAGCTGACGGTTGGCAACATATGCACACAGAGCACGGAGATGGAAATCATATGTGAAGGAATGCATGTGTAGCAGAACCTTTATGTCATCTACTTTATCCAAAAATGAATTGATGGCAAACTGTAAAAAGGAAAGAAAGGCTCTATTAATACTGAGTATTCAAATCATGTCTTGAAAACATGCAAAAGAAGGCTTGCGCCTGTCTAATAAACCTTTTTTTACAACTGAATTGTGATGCTAATCTGAATTAGAGAACAAATCTGTAAAATTTTCTGGATCTAATAGTTGTGTTTAGGCAAAGAATTTCTTTAGTTAGAGAGGTACAGTTCTGCACTCTGAATCCTATTTTGGTTGTTTTTCTCAAAAGGAACTGAGAATCTTTCAAAGTTTCTATTACCATAATAGCAACTTGAACTTGGTGATCAATTAATAGAACTCCAAGTGAAAGATGGACAACCATCTAAATTAAAACATGCAGCTCTTAAATAGAAGGTGTACATGTGGTCATATACAGAACACTGTCATAAGCTCTCAAACTCAATACAAAAACCAGTTTTACTTGATGAGACTTTTTTCTGCATTTCTATATGATATAATTACTCAAGAGATATATGACTGCCAAGCAAGCTCACTTAGTTTTCCATTACAAATAGTAGTTAAATACAACAGACTGATTGCTTACTTTCTAAAACAGCCTGTTGCCAAAATGAGCTAATCAAAACATGTTTAAACTTTGTTACTTTAAATACAAAAAATCATTTGCACCTAGTTATACCATATGCCATTAGCTGGAGCCATTCATAAAACATGCCAAAGACGTCCACAAGTTTCCATAAGAAAGTATGTGCTTGACCAAGAGGATAAAACATAATATGGCAGGTATGATGGCAGTGCATGCCAAAGTTATGAGACAAAATATTAAAAGTAATGTTTTTGATCCTATATTGATTTTTTTGTGCTTTACATGCCAAAGTTATGAGACAAAATATTAAAAGTAATGTCTTTGATCCTATATTGATTTTTTTGTGCTTTACTGATAATTGTGACAAAAATCTAATCAAACAATGAATTAGGTAAATGCACACACTACAATATAATGCAGAGCCTCTTGGACAACAGCTAGAAATATCAAACATGATATGGTTATCCACCAAGATATTTGTTTGTTATCAATATCTAAAAGCAGTTAATCAGGCAAAATGGGTTTCCTTGAAAACACAAGCAACCTTAAGCTTATAAGAAATTAAAAACATACAGGATATAGCACTGAAGGATCTAAAATCACGTTCCACAAGACAGATTCCAAAACTGCTTGGTTTGCATGTATAATTGCTGTAAAGTAATGGAATCAGATACTGTAGGCTAAAGGACATAACATTTGGATCACTAAGAAAAATAATGTTAAAATTACACTATCAACTCATTTCCCACTCTAAAATACTTCAGAGAATATCTTAAGCTCATTCTTTGACTTACTGCTACTGACAAAACTCACATTTGAGAAATCAGTCACAGGGAAACAAGAGAAACTTTAGATTTCCCCACATTAAAAGAAAGATAAAAAAATAGGAGACATGATCACAGTACAAGTGTCTGGTTCTTTAACCGATGTGACAATGTCAGGACAAACAATTCTTTAAAATAAGGTGGAATTCTTTAACTAGAGGATACAAAAAGAAACTTAGCAGGGGAAGCATCAGACAAGATGTGAAAAAATACTTTTATTCTAATATAGCAGCAGACAAACACAAAAAGCTAAGTGGATATATAATGAACATCAAAATCATGAGCATAAAACTCATAAGCATAAAATTCCCTTCACATATGCATAAACAAGGATTAATAAATACTTACTCATGGACATGTACAGTACTTGTTTATCTGCTTCTGCATATCCCTGGACAAGGTACATATACCAGTGATACATGTGCCATAAGCTAGGATGCAACTACCTATTTTTGCAATAAAGGGAGGGAGTTCTAAACTTAAGAGGCCTCATCACTTAAATTTTCTCTACATCATATAACTTTTTCAATTTACCAATACTGCGTATATTTATAAGTTCCTCTCTTACATTATTCCATGCACCTACAACTCTGTTATCAAGGAATTTCTTGTAACCTTTTTTAAATCTGTTTCTTGTTAATTGATAGGCATGTAAAAGAGAGACTTTTGGATGTTAATGTGCTCAGGGGGTAGCTGTTGGGATGTCTGATCACTACCTTGTGGAGGCGAAGGTGAAGATTTGTAGAGGTTTTCAAAAAAGAAGAGAGAATGTCG
>JAYMFT010026509.1:0-16192 GCA_038088735.1 Panulirus argus
GAAACAGCCACATTCGCTCACACTCAGTCTCTAGCTGTCATGTGTAATGCACTGAAACCACAGCTCCCTATCCACATACAAGTCCCACAGACCTTTCTATGGTTTACCTCAGATGTTTCACATGCCCTGGTTAAGTCCATTGACAGCATGTCAACCCCAGTATACCATATCATTCCAGTTCACTCTGTTATGTGCACGCCTTTCACCCTCCTGCATGTTCAGGCCTTGATCCCTCAAAATCTTTTTCACTCCATCCTTCCACCTCCAATTTGGTCTCGCTTCTCCTTATTCTCTCCACCTCTGACACATATATCCTCTTTGTCATCCTTTCTTCACTCATTCTCTCCATATGTCCAACCAATTTCAACACACCCTCTTCTGCTCTCTCAACCACACTCTTTTTATTACCATACATCTTTCTTACCCTTTCATTACTTACTCAATCAAACCACCTCACACCACATATACTCCTCAAATATTTCATTTCCAACACATTCACCCTCCTCTGTACAATCCTATCTATTGCCCATGCCTCGCAACCATACAATATTGTTGGAACTACTATTCCTTCAAACATGTCGGCACTGCTGAGTGATTATCATTTTTGGAGTGAGTCTCCCCTAGAAGGTGCTCTATTTTCTTTGTTGTTTATTTACACCGCACTGTGTTATTTACAAAAATATGCTGTGGGTTAGCTGTTTAGCTATTTTTGTATTATTTTCTCCTCATTTGTAATTTTAGATATGTTTGTAAACTAAAGAGGGAGTTAAATTTCACATGTACGAGTTATTGTAATCTGATGACACAAAAAATAAAGTCAGTCACTACCCCACCTCTGCCGTGTTTGGGTCTTCCCTCTCGCTCCAGCTGCCCCTACCTCGCTGATTTGAGGTTCTCGCTGTGTTGTCCCTCTTCTCCTGCTTGTTGGGAGCAACATATTGGTACCCAGACCCGGGAGATTCAGCTATTAAGAAGAATATCTTCAAATGACTGGCGAAATGGCATGCGAGGATATGCAACTGGAGCACTGGTGGATGGCAGCCAAGGGTAGGGTCAGCCAATCAGCCAACGCCATATTGAGGTTAATGGCTGCAGCTGAGGTGACCAAGTTGGAGCTGGAAGATGCCATAGAGGATTTTGACTGATGTGTTGCCACATTGGACGAAGCCCAGAAGGCCGTGGAACTGGAGAGTGGCAATCCTGTTAAGCTAGAAGAGGATATTGAGGCCATAGACCAGTTTCACCGGCAAACCAGGACCTGCAGAGTGCAAGCTGCTTAGAGGTTAGCTGATATGATGAAACCAGGTGAGTCACCCTCGAGTGCCAGTGGATCGACAGATTCTATGTTGAAAAGCATTAGACTTCCCAGTATCGAGCTGCCTAAATTTAGTGGTGAAGCACTTGAGTGGAAGTCCTTCTGAGAACAGTCTGAGGCACTTGTGAGTGAGGCAAATATTCCAGGTATTAGTAAGTTCAGATATTTACAGTCTGCTTTGGAAGCTGAGGCAAGGAGAGTGATTCGAGGCCTTACACTGAATACTTCAAATTACCCTGCCGTCTGTTCAGTGTTAAAAGATAGGTTTGGTAAGCCTGCATGTATTATATTTGCACACATTTAGGCACTCATGAACATTTCTATGCCTGCTAAGTGTTCTGGATCTAGGTATATAGCCTCTCTGTGGAAATTATATGTGTAGTCTGGAGGCCTTGGGAGTTGAGGGTAAGCAGTACGGGGTTGTTTTAACGCCTGTCATCTTGTCATGCTTTCCTCATGACTTACGCATGGAGCGGTCCAGGGAAGGTTTGAACCATGAAAGTGATCTTTCCTGGTTTATGTCCTTTCTTCAGAGGGAAATTGAATGCCGGGAATGTTCTGAGGCTTACAGGGATGGAAGCCACAGTGAGGAGGGCCATGTTGGAGCAGCAGGGTTTGAACAGAGGAAACTGCCTCCTGGTAAAGCTACTGCCCTACAAACTTCCTGTAAGTCAGCAATAAATAGGTGTGGATTTTGTAATAAACCCCATGCATGAGAAATGTTATGACATCTTGAAACTCACTTGTCCAGAGCATGAAGAAAGAGTACGATCTGCAGAACTGTGCTTTAGGTGCCTTGGTAAGGGACACTTTTCAAAGGGATGTAAATCTAAATGTGCTAGATGTAATGGCAATCATAATGTCCTTTTTTGCCTTAAAGGTTTGTCTGTTTCGCCTAAGAAGAGTATGGTTTATACAAGTGATGAGTCTGTACACCCACTTAAGAGTGAAGAGAAAAAGGGTGCAGGTGCTGACACTGGTACAAACTTATTTCTAACACTAAGTAAGCCTGATTTTAGTGTTTGTGAGGAATCTGAACTTGGCTGTTAAGTTTTGCAGACTGCCAGGGTGCAGGTGTATGGTACCAAAGGACAATGTGTTCAAGCAACTGTTCTTTATGACACTGGCTCTGCTAGATCCTATGTTTCAAGTAGTTTAGTAAGAAAAGTAAAGTCAACATGGATATGTTCTGAGCCCATCAGTTACCCTGACATTGGTAATAAGAATCCTAAGGGTCTAGTACATAACCTGTTTGACATGAAGTTAAGAAACTGCAAGGGAGTAGGGCATTCTCTAGTTATAATTGAAATTCCTACCATATGTACTTCATTGTTATGCCCTAGTATTCCTAAAGACAGGCTCTTGGGTTTTGAGTCCTTACCCTTGGTAGACAATTACATGCAAGACCATCCTGTCACTGTTGACATTCTAATAGAAATGGATGCATACTGGAAATTTGTGCTTCCTAATCAGGTTTTACATTCAGGGGGACTGGTTGCCCAAGAGTTTGTCTTTGGATGGATATTATCTGGTTCCTGGATTGATTCTAGTGGACAGGAAGGAGTGAGCACCCCTCTTCTGTGTATTAATCATGTTTCTGAGTCTATGTTGCATAAGTTTTGGGACTTAGAAACTATTGGAATTCACTCCAAGAAAGCTGCTTGTGATGGAAGTTTCTCTAATCAAATTCAACTCAAATTTGATGAAAGTATTATGTTTTGTAATGGCAGGTATGAGGTTTCTTTACCATGGAAGTCTGAGAATGAAAAACTTGACCCGCAGAATAATGTAAAGCTTGCCAGGAAGCGGTTGGAAAATTTAAGTCATAAGTTTGGCCAAGATCCAAATCTTAAGAACGATTATGACTCTGCACTTTTAGAATATGAACAGGAGGGAATTTGTGAAGAAGTGCTAATTCCAGAGCTGGAAAGTGTTCATCCCATTTACTACCTTCCCCATTATCCTGTGGTACAAGAGAACAGCTCTTCCTCTAAGCTCTGGAGAGTTAACCGTTGCTATTTCCCCAGTAATTCCTGAAGGCTGATGGCAGGTGCAGAGCTTCATGGGTTTGGTGATTCATCAGAGATGGGGTATGGGGTTTGTGTGTATCTCAAGAGTTCCTCACCAAATGGTAAATTTAAGGTATCCTTTGTCATGTCTAAGGGAAGGATAAGCTCCCCTTAAAAGTCTATCTTTGCCTCGCCTTGAACTGGTTAGTGCTGTCCTGTGTGCAAGACTTGTGACCTTTGTTAACAATGCTCTACATCTTGATATACCTATTTTTTGTTGGACTGACTCCACTGTTACACTACCAGTGGAAAACTTTTGTGAGAAACAGAGTCTCAGAAATACAAGGCTTAATTTCACCTAGTAACTGGTACCACTGTCCTGGGAAAGATAACCCTGCAAATTTAATTTCAAGAGGTGTGTTTGCTGAGCAACTTGTGTCAGCACGTCAGAGGTTGAATGGCCCTGCATGGTTATCCGTCCCTTCACACAACGTAGGTCAGAAGCTACAGACTCTGTCCCTTGAAGAGAATTGAGATAAGATGGAAGTATGTACCTTTATTGTTGTTAATACATCACTATCTGTGTTTGAATTCACACGCAGGAGTAGCCTTTGTAAAGCTATAAACATAATGGCTTAGGTCTTGAGGTTCATATCTAATTGTAAATTTAAAGGTAACAAATGTTCTGGTCCTCTGACATATGAGGAATTAACAAAGGCTAAAGTAAAATTGCTCTATTGTGTACTAAGAGATGCTTATCCAATAGAAATTAAGGCACTGAGTCATTGTAAACAACTTTCAAAGAGGTCTTCATTAAGCAAACTTGATCCAATTTTTGATACTAATGAATTATCAAGAGTAAAGGGTAGACTAGATCAGACTGACATGGAGTATGAGAGCAAACATCCCATTATTGTTCCATCTGAGCATGTTGCATACTTTATAACACTGTTTCAACACCCATTACTTAAACATGCAGGTGTTTCTACACTTTTGTCCACCCTAAGAAATAGCTACTGGATTATTGGACTAAGGAAATTGGCTAAAACTGTTTCTAGGAAATACGTGTCCTGTCACAGACATGACTCAAAGGCTTGTACTCAGCCAGTGGCCCCTCTTCCAGAGCTGAGAGTCAAGCCTGCACCCCTTTTTTCTGTTACTGGCCTGGACTTTGCTGATCCCCTGTATTGTATAGATATGCCTTCCAAGTAATTCTATATTTTGCTCTTTACATGTGCCATTATTAGAGCTGTTCACTTAGAGCTTACTGATTCTTAGTCAACAAGTGATTGGGTTTTTGCCATACGCAGATTTGTAGCCAGACGTGGTATCCCATCAGTCTTCTACTCTGATAACACTCAAACTTTTGTTGCAGCATCACAAAAGGTGCGAGATCTATTTGGTCCGGTCACTCCAAACTGGGAGTTCATTATACCTTGTGCTCCATGGTGGGGAGGCAGGTGCATATTAAGGTGTGAGTTAGAAACTACCCTATGTGAAGTAGAGGCTTGTATTAATGCTAGACCTTTAACTTATGTTGGTGAGGAACCTGAGGCTACTCCTCCTCTGACGCCTTAAGATTTTCATAAAGGATGTACAACTGGAGTATAAGTGGAATGTATTGAAGATCAGAGAGTATCTGTGTCTGCTAAGGATATATGTATTCATGAGCATGTATTTCAACAGCTGCTTAACAAATTTTGGAAATTGTGGAGTCATGATTACATTAAAAATTTGCCACCTGCTATTAAGGGCTTAGTGTCAACTGTAATTTAAAGAAGGGTTCTTTAGTACTTGTTAAAGAGGATAATATTCCGAGGATGTCCTGGCCTACTGGAATTATTGAAGAAGTTTTTCCTAGTCTTGATGGATTAATTAGAAGTGTAAAGGTCAAGAGAACTAAGGGAATATTTTGCAGACCTGTGCAAAGGTTACATGACTTAGAAATAAGTGATCAGAGTGATATAAATGTTAAGGATCTAGAAAATAAGATTGCTGATGTGGATTGTAATGATACTGATATGTCTGGGGATGTTTCTAAGGAAGACACTAGATTATATACAATAAGGGGACATGCTGTGAAACCCCCTGTATGATTAGATTTATAATATTGAACTAGGATGGGAGTCCTTGATGTACTCCTATGGCGGGGAGAATGTTTGAACAGCTGAGTGATTATTATCTTCAGAGCAAGTCTCCCCTAAAAGGTGCTCTATTTTCTTTGTTGTATATTTACACCACATTTGAGTTATTTACACAAATATGTTGTGGGTTAGCTGTTTAGCTATTTTTGTATTATTTTCTCCTCATTTATAATTTTTGATATGTTTGTTCACCAAAGAGTGAGTTAAATTTCACATGTACAAATTATTGTAATCTGATGATGTGTAAAATACAGTCAGTTACCACCCTGCCTCTGCCATGTTTGGGTCTTCCCTTTTATTCCAGCTGCCTCTAACTCGCTGATTTGAGGTTCTTGCTGTGTTGTCCCTATTCTGCTGCTTCTTGGGAGCAAAAAAACATACCCATTTGTGCTCTCTAAGGTAACATTCTCTCTTTCCACATTCTTCATTGCTCCCAGAACTTTTGCCCCCTCCCCAACCTTTTGACTCACTTCCATTACCATGGTTCCATTTGTTGTCAAGTCCACTCCCAGATATCTAAAACACTCCTCCATTTTTCTCCATTCAAACTTACAATCAAACTAACCTGTCCCTCAGACCTGCTTAGCCTAATAACCTTGCTCTTATTCACATTTACTCTCGATTTTCTCCTTTCACACACTCTTCCTAACTCAATCGCCAACTTCTGCAGCCAGTGAAAAGTGCTGCATCATTGGCAAACAACAATTGACTCATTTCCCAGGCCCTCACATCCCCAACAGACTACATACTCATCCGTCTCTCCAAAACTACTGCACTTATCTCCCTAACCAGTCCATCCATAAACACATTAAATAACCATGGGAAGGGACATTACACACCCTTACTGCAGACCAACCAATCACTCTCCTCTCTTCCTACTCATGCAAATGCCATACACACTAGATAAAAACTTTTCACTGCTTCCAGCACACACACACACCATACATTCTTAAGACCTTCCCAAAGCATCTCTCCATCCTACCATATGCCTTCTCCAGATCCTAAAATGCTACATACAAATCCATCTGTTTTTCTAAGTATTTCTCATATATATTCTTCAAAGTAATCACATGATCTACACATCCTCTACCACTCCTGAAACCACCCTGCTTCTCCCCAATCTGATGTTCTGTACACAACTTCACCCTCTTAATCAATACGTTCCCATACAATTTTCCAGGAATACTCAACAAACTTATGCCTCCATAGTTTGAACACTCACCTTTATCCCCTCTGCGTTTGCACAATGGCACAATACATGCATTATGCCAATCCTCAGGGACTTCATCATGATCAATATATACAGTAAATATCCTTACCAACCATTCAATAATACAGTCATCCCCTTTCTTAATAAATTCAACAGCAATAACATCCAATCCTGCTGCACTGCCAGATTTCATCTTCCACAAGGCTTTCACAACCTTTTCTCTCTTCACCAAATCACTCTCTCACTTCACACACCACCCAGACCAAAACACCCCACATCTACCACTCTATCATCAAACACATTCAGCAATCCTTCAAAATATTCACTCTATATCCTCCTCACTTCATCACTACTAGTTAACACTTCAGCCCTTGGCCCTTTCACCAATGTTCCCATTTGTTCTCTGTCTTATGCACATTATTTACCTCCTTCCAAAACATCTCTTTACTCTCCCTAAAGTTTAATGATACTCTCTCACCCCTACTCTCATTTGCCCTCTTTTTCAACCCTTGCATCTTCCTCTTGACCTCCTGCCGCTTTCTCTTATACATCTCCCAATAATTTGCACTCCTTTCTTGTAATTATCATCCAAACTTCTCTCTTTTCTCTTTCACAAAGCACTTTACTTCATCATCCCACCACTCACTACCCTTTCTAATCTGCCCATCTCCCACCTTTCTCATGCCACATACATCTCTTGCACATGCCATCACTACTTCCCAAAATACATCCCATTCCTCACCCACTCCCCTCACGTTATTTACTCTCACCTTTTGCCATGCTACACTCAGTCTATTCTGGCATTTCTTCACACAACTCTCCTTTCCATGCTCACCCATTCTCATCAATCTCTTCTCCTTAACATTCTTTCTTCATTTTTGAAAACCTCTACAAATCTTCACCTTCTCCTTCACAAGAAAGTGATCAGACATCCCACTAGCTGCCCCTCTCAGCACATTTACATCCAAAAGTCTTTCTTTTACGTGCCTATCAATCAATACATAGTCTAATAATGCCCTTGACCATCTCTCCTACTCACATATGTTTACTTTATTTCTCCTACTCACATATGTTTACTTGTGTATATCTCTCTTTTTAAACCAGGTATTGCCAATCACCAGTAATTTTTTTAGCAGAAATCCACAAGCTCTTCACCATTTCCATTCACAACACTGAATATCCTATGTGCACCAATTACACCCTCAACTGCCACATCACTCACCTTCACATTTAAATCACCCACCACTAATATCTAGTCTCATGCGCCAAAACTGCTGACACACTCACTCAGCTGCTTCCAAAACACTTGCCTCTCATGATCTTTCTTCTCAGACCAGGTGTATAAGCACTACAAATAATCCATCTCTCATCATCCACTTTCACCCACATCAATCTAGAATTTACTTCCTTACACTCTATCTAACACCCCTACAATTCCTGCTTCAGCAGTAGTGCTACTCCTTCCTTAGCTCTTGTCCTCTCACCAACCTCTGACTTTACTCCCAAGATGTTTCCAAACCATTCTTACCCTCTACTCTTAAGCCTCATTTCACTCAGAGCCAGAGCATGCAGGTTTCTTTCCTCAAACATACTACCTATCTCTCCTCTCTTCTCATCTTGGTTACATCCACACACATTCAGACGCCCCAATCTGAGCCTTCGAGGAGGATGAGCACTCCCAGCTTGACTCCTTCTTCTGTTTCCTCTTTTAGAAATTGAAATACAAACCACTCTCCATGACTCTCTCACTTCACAAACCAACCCAACCTAAACACCCTACATCTGCCACTCCATCTTCATACACATTTACAATCCTTCAATATACTCACTCCATTTCCCCCTCACTTCATCAGTACCTGTTATCACTTCCCCCCTTGCTGTCTTCACCGATGTCCCCATTTGTTCTCCTGTCTTTTGTGTATCATTTACCTCCTTCCAAAACATCTTTTCAGTCAACCTAAAGTTTAAAGATACTCTCTCACCCCAAGTCTTATGTGCCCTCTTTTTCAACCCCCGCATCTTCCTTTTGACCTCCTGCCACTTTTTCTTATACATCTCCCAACCATTTGCAATCCTCCCTTTTAAGTACTGCCGAAATGCCTCTCTTTTTTCTTTCATTAGCAACTATACTTCTTCACTGCCCCAATGATTACCCTTTCTAATCTGCCCACCTCCCACCTTTCACATGCCTCATGCATCTCTTGCACATGCCATCACTGCTTCCCTATATACTCCCATTTCTCACCCATTCCCTTCACTTCATTTGCTTTCACCTTTTACCATTCAATACCAAATCTCTCCAGGTATTTCTTCCCTTAAGTCTCCTTTCCAAGCTCACTTATTCTCACCCCTCTCTTCTCCTCGACACTGTCTCCTCTACAAATCTCCATTTTGCCTACACAAGATAGTGGTCATACATTCCACCAGCTGCCCCTCTCAGTACATTTACATCCAAAAGTCTATCTCTTACATGATTATCAATTAATACGTAATCTAATAAAGCCTGTTGACCACCTATCCTACTCACATATGTACATTTGTGTATATCTGTCATTTTTAAAACAGATATTCCCAATCACCAGTCATTTTTTCTGGACACAACTTTGCAAGCTCTCCACCATTTCCATTCATAATACTGAATACCCTCAATTGCCACATTACTTCCCTTCACCTTTAAATCACCCATCACTGATATGCGGTCTTGTGAACGAAAACTTCTGACACACTCTCTCAACTTCTCCTAAAACCCTTGCCTCTCATGCACTTTCTTCTCATGGCCAGGTGCATAAGCAACAATAATGACCATCTCTAGCCATCCACTTTCAGCTTTACCCACATAAATCTCGAATTTACTTTCTTACACTCTATCACACACTCCCACAACTCTTGCTTTAGAAGTATTGCTACTCCTTCCTTAGCTCATGTCCTCTCACCAACCCCTGACTTTACTCCCATAACATTTCCAAACATTCTTCCCCTTTACCCATGAGCTTCATTTTACTCAGTGCCAGAATATCCAGGTTTCTTTCCTTAGGCATAATATCTATCTCTCCCCTCTTCTCATCTTTGTTACATCCACACACATTCAGACACCCCAGTCTGAGCCTTCAAGGAGGATGAGTACTCCCCGCTTGACTCCTTCTGGTTCCTCTTTTAGAAATTGAAATACAAGGGGAGGGTACCCACTCCCGTGCCCTTTAGTACTCTTGTACGACACGCAGGGAATATGGAGGTAAAATTCTTTCTCCCCAACCTCAAGGATATACATACATACTCATACATACATACATATATATATACATACACATATACATATATACATGTATGTATTCATACTTGCTCGTCTTTATCCATTTCCAGCATCATCCCACTCCACAGGAAACAGCATTGCCATCCCATGCGTCAGCTAGGTAGCACCAGGAAACAGACAAAGAAAGGCCACATATGCTCAAATCCATACACAAGCTGTCATGTATAATGCACTGAAACCACAGCTCCCTGTCCACATCCAGGCCTCACAACCTTTCCATGGGTTACCCCAGATGTTTCACATGACCTGTCCATAGATGGCATGTTAACCCCAGTATACCACACTGTTCCAATTCACTCTATTCCAAGCACGCCTTTCACCCTCTTGCATGTTCTGGCCCCGATTGCTGAAAATCTTTTACACTCCATCCTTCCATCTCCAATTTGGTCTCCTGGTTCTCCCTGTTCCCTCCACTTCTGACAATATATCCTCTTTGTCAACCTTTCCTCAATTCATTCCCTCCATATGTCCACACCATTTCAACACACCCTCCTCTAGTTTCTTAAGCACACTCTTTTTATTACCACTCATCTTTCTAACTTTTTCATTGCTCACTCGATCAAACCACCTCAAATTATCCTCAAACATTTCATTTCCAACACATCCACCCTATTTCACACAACCCTCTCCATAGCCCATGCCTTATAACCATGTAATGTTGTTGGCACCACTATTCCTTCAAACATACCCATTTTTGCTCTCCTAAATAACATTCTCTCTTTCCATATGTTCTTCATCGCTCCCAGAACCTTCACCCCTCCCCAACGTTATGACTCACTTCAGCTTCCATGATTCCATTCACTGCCAAGTCCACTCCCAGATATCTAAAACACTTCACTTCCCCCAATTCTTCTCCATTTAAACTTACATCCTAACTAACTCGTCCCTCAACCCTGCTAAACCTAATAACCTTACTTTAATTCACATTTACTCTCAACTTTCTCTTTTCACACACTCTTCAAAACTCAGTCACCAGCTTCTTCATTTTCTCAATCAAATCAGCCACCAGTGCTGTATCATCGGTGAACAACAAATGACTCACTTCCCAGGCCCTCTCATCCCCAATAAACTGTATACTCACTCCTTTCCCCAAAGCTCTCGCATTTACCTACCTCACCACCCCATCCATAAACAAACTATGCAACCGTGGTGACATTATATATCCCTGCCACAAGCCAACCTTCACTGGGAACCATTCACTCTCCCCTCTTCCTACTTACACCTTCACACCCTTGATAAAAACTTATCACTGCCTCTAGCAGCCTACCTCCCACACCATATATTCTTAAGACCTTCTACAAAGCATCTCTATGAACCTTATCATGTGCCTTCTCCAGATCTATAAATGCCACATACAAATCCATCTGTTTTTCTAAGTATTTCTCACACACATTCTTCAAAGCAAACAATTGATCCACCCATCCTCTAATGCTTCGAAAACCCTAGTGCTCCTCACCAATCTGACGCTCTGTACATGCCTTCACCCTCTCAATCAATACCCTCCCATACAATTTACCAGGTATACTCACCTTTACCCCCTTTGCCTTTATACAATGGCACTATATATGCATTCTGACAATACTCAGGCACCTTACCATGATCCATACATACAATGAATATCCATACTAAACATCTTAAGCAAGGCTTTCAAAATCTCTTCTCTCTTCACCAAACCACTCTCCATAACTCAATGTTTGCATACCACCCTGATCAGAAAATCCTACATCAGCCACTTTATCGTCAAAGACATATAACAATCCTTCAAAACACTCACTCCATCTCCTCCTTACTTCATCATTACCTATTATCCCTTCCGCTTTTATTCCCTTCACTGATGTTTCCACCTTTTCTCGTGTCTTTTGGACATTATTTACTTCCTTCTCAAACGTCTTATTCTCCCTAAAGTTTACTGGTACTCGCTCACCCCAACTCTCATTTGCCCTCTTTTTCATCCCCTGCACCTTCCTCTTGACATCCTGCTGCTTTCTCTTATACATCTCCTATATATCTCCCAATCATTTGGACTCCTTTCACAAGCTACTTTACTTCTTCATCCCACTAATCACTACCCTTTGTAATCTGCCTGCCTCACACCTCCCACATGCATCTCTTGCACATACCATCACTGCTTCCCTGAATACCTTCCATTCCTCACCAAATGTAGGAAGCAGACTATCCAGAATTCACACAGTATACAGAATCAAAGCTTCAAAATTTCATCTTTCATAGCTTCCCATCCCTATATCATGCCATCTCACACTTTATGAACACTACCAATCATGCAAAATGTACATTCCACAAGGACATAGAAAACAATATAACCCAAACTTCTCCCTAAAGATCACAGACCTCCTGAAACAAAGACATGCTCAGACAAAACCAACTGCTATCAGCAGAAACCATGGAACAGCTTCAAACTCTAAGCAGTATAATCACTAACCTAATCACGGAAAAAAAGCAAACTTGCACAACACCCTTGACAATATGGACCACAAAACAAATAGCAACCAATTGTGAAGAATAAAGGAAATCCACACATCCAATATTACTCCTGCCCCAACACATGAAGCACTTCTAATCTTAAACAACATCCCTTCTCCTAAAGAACACAAAAATACTCATGAAACACTACTCAAAAATATAAGGATAAATACAAGGATAAGTTTAAAGATATAGTAGTCCCAATGAAGTTGTACTGATTTAAGTCTAGAGGTCTGAATGCAACAAATGGAAGAGGGTGGACATGCTGGAAATGCAAAGTCTAAGGAATACTTGTAGTATGAGGTAGGCTGATTGTGTAAGGAATGTCAGTGTACAATGAAAGTGTAGTATTAAGTGTAGTCTGGACCAGGGTGTATTGAAATGGTTTGGGCACATGAAAAGAATAAGAAAAGAAAGACTAAGAGAATATACAAGTCAAAAGTAGAGGGAATAGGAGAAGGGAAGGGAAGACCTAGAGAAATAAGCCAAGAGAAATGAAAAGATGAGATGAGATGAAGGAGGCTCTGAGGTATCAGGGCTGACAATCCAGGAGGGTGAAACATGTGCAAGGGATAGAGAAAATTGGTGCAAAGTGGTATACATGGGATAATGTGATGTCAGTGGGCTAAACCAAGGCATATGAAGTGGACAGTGAAAACCATGGTTCAGTCTGTGGGACCTGGCTATGAATTTTAGTGCATTATGGAAGACAGCTAGAGCATGGATAAGAGCAAATCAGGCTGCAGTTTACCTACCACATTAAGACAAGAAAAGCAGTTGTATGTAAGTACAGGACATATATACATATTTCACAATGAGAAACTTAAACCGATGTATTAATTAATGTTAAATCCACTAACTTAATATTTACTTATCTGATACATATCTACCTTAAAAAAAATGAAACAAGCAAAACTATATGTTGTGATCATGAAATATCTAAGGAAGATTGTCAGCTATGGAGTGATGAAAATAAAGAAATGAATAAAAGCCTTGCACAAAATAAAATATGGTGAAACACTGGGATTGAATGAGATTCCAGCTAGATTCCAGCTAAGTTTCTCAAGATAGGGAATGATGGAGGTTGCTTTAGTCACATTGTTCAATATATGTGCAGCTAAAGGTTAGATGCCTGAAGTCTAATAATGTTCATGCATAATGTCCCTATATAAAGGTAAAAGGATCATAAATGAATCTTCAAATCACAGAGAAATGTCTCTTGTTTATACCTGGTACGGTGTATCAGAGATTGGTGACTGAGAGGGCTGTGTTGTGCACTGAATACCTGACTAGGGAGGAGCAACGTGGTTTAAGAATTAAAAGGTGTGTAACATATGGGTTTGCTTTGAAGAATGTGCTTGATAATTACTTGGAGAAAGAGAGGGACTCATTTGTAGCAAGTATAGATTTGGAGAAACCATATTGCAAACCTGAAAGGCATGGATGGTTCTTTGAGTAAGTAACTAGAAAGTTAAGAATGCAGAGAAGAGATTTTACTGGAGAGTAAGATATGTGAAAAGGATGAGAGAAGAATGAGCAGTTCCAAGTGTAGAGAGGTCTTCATCAAATACGTGTGATTTCACTTAGCTACTTAGTTTGTTCTGGGATGGTGTGGTGAAGAAGGTAAATGAAGGGTCTTGGATCAAGGAGGAGGTCTGCAGCAAGGTGGGAGTGAGGTGGGGCTATGGAAGATAAATTGGTTGATGTTCATTGATTACATAATTTTAGCAACAGAATCCAGGAAAACACTCCAGCAGCTAGTGAAATGGTTTGGAAACATGTAAACAAAGAAAACTGAAAGTGCAAGTCAACAAGAGTTTTGGAATGAGGTGCAGTAGGTGGGTGCGACAGGAAGGTTGGGTGTGAGTTTAAATGGGCTTGGCCTGAAGCATGAGTGCTTTAATTACCTAGGAGCAGATGTGGTAGAGGATGGAACCATAGAGGTTGAAATAAGTCACAAGGTAGAAGAGGAGTTTGAATGCGTTGTGCATTATGGTAGTTTGAAAGAAAAGGTCAGTGTCTGTAAGATCAAAGATGGGTATGTTTGAATTCAGGCAGAAGAGCCCTGACAATGACGTAACAAAGGCAAAGGAAAGGAAGAGATTGAATGTGATGGAAATGAAATACCTGAAAACAATATGTAGAGTTATATGGGTAGATCATGTTAGAAATGACATTTTCAAGGAGGTGTGCTGTGACTGAGAGAACTGGCCAAGGTTTGCTGAAGTGATTCCGATACATGGAGATGATCTCTCCTGCAAAAATTTTCATATCATCGGAGTCACATTCTTTTGCTTCTTTACTTTCTCCTGTTAAATTTCCACAAATGAGCTTCTTTCCATTTTCCTTTTCTCACATGGTTCATATAAAACATCAATCTTATCTTTACTTTAATTTCCTAAACTAATAATCCTGAAGTTACATCCATAATAAACCATTTTTTTAAAACATTCACCTTTCATCAACAGCACTATGCCTCTTGCAAAACACTTTTTATGCTTATAAACAAATCTGCAACACTCATTCTATTCCAAACACAACTTTCATGCTTATAAATAAATCTGCAACACTCATTCTATTCCAAACACAACTTTCATTAATCTTTTTCCCTCTCACTTTTACATGACAGGTTTAAGTTTCCTTTTCTAAGTGGCTACTGATTTCATTCCTTTGCTGTCCTCAATCAATCGTCTCATGCTCCACTCCTCTTAGTCCCACAGAACATGAGTTGAAAAATGCAAGGTCAACTCAAACAGCCTAAATATGAGAATATACATAAAAATGTCAAGGATGATATATTAAAGGTGATGGTTTCCCTCCTCCACCAATCCCCTTTTAGCCATTCTCTGGAAAACACGTGTTAATATTCACATTCTCATTCATTCACTAGCATATTAAAAAAAATCATATTTTTTTACACTTATTTGCAGTTCCCACATAATAATGCAGTACCAGGAACAGAAAAAGAACAGCCTCATTTGCTTATATTTAAAAGTCATGTACAATGCACAGCATCGCCTACAGCCAAGCCCAATACACCTTTCTGTGATTCCCACTCAACACTTCATATGCTATGGTTCAGCTTACTGAAAGCACATCATCCTCTGTGTACCAAATTGCTTCTTTATGGTAGTTTTAACATGAGCATGAAGGGTTTTGAGATACAATGAAATGGTGTTTGTAGTGATGTACTGAAAAGTGATGTCCAGAGTGTAAGCAGGAGAGCATGACCTGTGTTTAACTGGGGGGTGTGATTTCTAATGGGCATACATTTGATGGCTTGGAATTTAAGACTGAGTTGGGAGGTTATTTGTTTAGTGCTAAATGGGTTATTTCACTGTATATGTATTATGTCATTGTTATAGTTGTTGGGGGTGGGGAGCATCTGTGACTAAAGGTTACTGAAGAGTGAAGCATTTTATTTCTACCCCCCTCTCTCTCTCCCTCTCTCTCTCTCTCTCTCTTTTTTTTCCTCCCCCCCCTTAAGCTCCAGTCACGGACAAAAGTCCACATCAAGGCCGGGCCCTAATTGAAATATAGAGAGAATTGGGAAAGGGGGATAAAGAGACAGGGAAAGAATTACAAATTTTTGAGAAAGTGAAAAACATGTCTCTTGAAATGAGCCAGGTCATAGTTATAGGGAAAGACAGCACACCCTTGAGTTGCCGATGGCCACACAATAATCATGTGACACAGCAGCTTGCCGAGTATTCCGTGGTCTAG
>JAYMFT010026520.1:0-16192 GCA_038088735.1 Panulirus argus
AATCCCTTGTATAAACGGAGCAGCTGTTCAGAAGAGAAAAAGTTACGACATCTAAACAGTACACCCAGCTTCTTGGAAGGACAGTATCCGAGAAGGTAGAGCATACAAGTACTATTGATTTGTTGGCATTGTTAAAGTTTGTTCCACTTTCTGCTTTGCCTGGATTTCCTTACACTGAATTTTACTTACTGTGTTACACTGAGGGTTTGGTCAAGTATAATGTTGACAGTAAAGCTTCCTTGTTTTGAAGTCGCTTTACGTTTTCCTGAATGACTTACGTGTGTATTATAAATGTTAGGCTAGAGTTGAGGAGGACTCAGTCTGTTGACCACGTTGAGCGTGGCTTTACGACCCTTGAGTACGACATGGTAGCCTGGCCATTTGAAGGGGCCAACGTATCCAGAAAGCCGTGCCGTCGTGCACAGGGCGTTAAAATCGGGGCTCCTGGCAAGACATAGCGTCCCGCAAAATTCTTTGGCCCAATACTGGAGAAGTTCTGGGGGTCTGTCAGGGCTTGGGGGATGGGTATTGGTCTTCGTAATCTAGTAAGGTACATTCAGTTCCCAGAGACTTCCTTTTCCTCGAGTGGCCGGGAGAGGGAGGGAAACTTGTGAAAACTTGAATTGATGTTTCTTAAATGAGAGAGGAGCTCTCGGGACCCAGCTCTTGGGGGGGATATTGGCTCAGTGTTTTTCCTCGAAGGATTTTATTAGATTTTGTGAGGCTACAAAGAAAACGAAACGGAATACGTAACGGGGAGAGAGCCCCCCTCCTGCACGGGGAAGGTTAGAGACAGACTGGGGTCAGCAGATCTTTGTTTTGCTTTCCGGCTGGAGTGGACTGATCGCAATAGTATATTGTCTGCGTTACGATGCTATTGATCACTGAAGCTTGTTGACTTAATCAAGGGTTTAGATACTTTGGGCTGTCGGGACGGAGGACTAGTGTACAGGAACAAGACTGTGTGTGTGTGTGTGTGTGTGTAGGTCTGGGAGTACGTTCCAACAGACATGACTTGTGTGTTCATATGAATGTCCTCGAGGATACGTGTGTAGGGAACGTTGTTGAGCGAGTGTTTCAGGAGCATTTAGTGGTACGTGAGTGGGTGTTTCGAGTGTACCCAGATCCCTATTATAGAGGTGTTCCAAGAGTAAGAAGGGGAACGGTTTCCGTTGGATTGTCTTAAGAGTACGTAGTAGGATACGTGGGCGAAAGGTGCGTTATGTTGAAAGAGCAGGTTGGGTATGTGGGAGTGAAAATGTACATCGACAGTACAGAGAGTATGCTGGCTTGGGAGTAACCTGAATCTCTGTAGACTACAGTCTTGGGATACGTTGTATGTCGGGGACTACGTTATCATGGCATCGTAATCACGGGTGCCAAGAATCTCAGGATTCTCCGCCTGACACACTGCTGCTGCCGCCGCCGGCGAGAGGATCGTGTGGTGTGCAGAAGACCAGATGCAAGTCAGGTGTAGTCAGCTGTCTGAGGGAGACACTCTGGGTCGAAACGTCACAGCATGAAGTATATATATATATATATATATATATATGAGATGTATCCTGTATTTCCCACAAGTTTCATACTCTAAGAACACTTGTGTCCGTTTGTCTGTGTGACGGACATCGTGTTATGGGTCGGCACATTGTCTCCGTCACGCGGCTCTTTCTGTCCACAGCCTCTTTGGGAAAGCAGTGTGACCCATGTTCTCAGAGTCTAGCGAGAATTCTCCTTTTGGTTTTTTGGCTGGTAACCTTCAGTTGAAGGTCATTGGGAGACCTTCTCTGTGGCTGGGGAGAGAGACACACTGTGCCTATGGTTTTAATATGTCCTGCCGGCAGAACTCGTCAGTCCTCAGGATTCTGCCAGGGGGAAGCCTACTTTAAAATCTGGAGAGAGAGAGAGAGAGAGAGAGAGAGAGAGAGAGAGAGAGAGAGAGAGAGAGAGAGAGAGAGGTGGATAACGCAAGGAAGAATCATATAAAGAAGAGAGAGAAGAAGTCAAAGAGGTCAGCCAAGGGGTAATATAGGAGGGGAGTGGATGTAAAGGGCGAGTGTCGCTCATCTCATCCTCCGCTGTCCGCGGAAGCGGCCTAGAACGAGCAGGGAAATAAAGACATCGGTTTCGTTAAAGATGTAGGGTCAATAAAGGTACTCATGTCAGTAGAGACAGTAAAGTCAGTAAAGCAAGTCATATCAGTAAAGATAGTCCAGTTAGTAAAGCTACCCAGATCAATAGAGATACCCGGGTCAAGTAAAGATACCCAAATCATTAGAGACAGTCAAGTCAGTAAAGCAAGCCAGGTTAATAAAGATAGTCCAGTCAGTAAAGCAAGCCAGGTTAATAAAGATAGTCCAGTCAGTAAAGCTACTTAGGTCAATATAGATACCGATGTCAGTAAAGAAGCTACCCAGGTCAAAAAGAAGATACCCAAACCAATAAAGATAGTGAAGTCAGTTAAACTTGCTAAGTCAGTAAAGACACCCAGGTCAGTAAAGACACCCAGGTCAATAAAGCTGAAAATTTCCCCTGAAAATCTCCTAAGCCAGTGTTTAAAACCTCCCAAGTCTCTATACCTAAAAACTTTAAGAAACCCCGTTTAAAGAAAAAAAAATCTATACTAACAGACACTTACAACACAAGCATTAGTATAGCCCCTTGTAACCCTCCTCTCTCTCTCTCTCTCTCTCTCTCTCTCTCTTCTCTCT
This sequence comes from Panulirus argus, assembly GCA_038088735.1. Classification (NCBI taxonomy): domain Eukaryota; kingdom Metazoa; phylum Arthropoda; class Malacostraca; order Decapoda; family Palinuridae; genus Panulirus; species Panulirus argus. The sequence goes on from JAYMFT010026520.1 coordinate 2,709, forward strand.
CTCTCACTCTCTCTCTCCCTATGTAAATCTTTCACACAACTGCTACGAAAAAAACTGGGCCATTTTTTTTACACTCCCGTCGCCTTTTCCCTGCGCGATCCAGAGTGTTCTTGGAGATTTTGGGGTAATCAGTTCCCATTTTCTTTTTCCCCTTAATAAGTCTCCTCACTCTCGATCCCTTATGTAGTTTTTTTTCCCCAAGTCAAACTACCAATGTATTCAGTGTCGTCTCTAATTTATGCTGGGCCATTTCCGATTGGTAAAAAAGATGATATTTCTTTTGCCGAGAACTAGGATTCTCTGGCCTTAATTTGATCCATTAACCTGTGAGAAAGGATCATTTTCTTTGCTTCTAACTCTGTTTTCTCTCGCCATTTGCAAATAAGAATTCGAGGATTCTCTTTTGCTTTGTATTTAATAATAATTGCAGATTTCTCGTCATAACTGAAAAAAAAATCATTGTAATTGCAGATTTTTCCTTATAACTCAAAAAAAAAAAATCCATTGAGTCAGATGCTTCATTAAAATTGCAGATTTTTTTGTTGTAACTGCAGATTTTTTACTGTTATTGCAGATTTTCATTGTAACTGCGGACTTTTCATTATAACTACAAATTTTTAAATATAACTGCAGATTTCTTCTCATAACTTCTGATCTTGAATAAAGAAATTCATCCTTTTCAATAAGTGCCTATATATATATATCTTTCCTTTCTCGGCATTAACTTGAAAAAGAATACATACATTTCAACTTGAAACGCTATCAACTCCAAATCTATGGCGCGTTTTTAGATAAACTGCTTCATAGAGAGAGAGAGAGATAGATAGATAGATAGAGAGAGAGAGAGAGAGAGAGAGAGAGAGAGAGAGAGAGAGAGAGAGGATTTTCATAATTCTTTCTCTTTCTCTCTCTCTCCAGATTTTAATGTAGGCTTCCCTCTGGGAGAATCCTGAGGACTGACGAGTTCTGCCGGCAGGAAATGAGAGTTATTTTTGCATACAGGAACCTGCCATGTTATTTTATGCATCAAGACCTGAGTTTTTTTGTTTTTTTTTCAAGCTTCCCCTTTCAACGTTCGTTATCTTCAACTGGAGCGTTGACGATACTCCCGAGCTGTTTGTAGATTGGAGATATGTGAAGACATCATGACTCAAATGGTCGTTTCTGTGAGTGAGTCAACTGCGGTCGGTAAGGGCGATCGAGGCCTTGTTTTTCGGGTAGGGAGATCGACTTTCCGAGTACCACCGATGTTGGGACAGGTATCTGCAGCAGTCTGTTTCCTTAAGAAGGTATGTATGGAAAGACTTTATTCTTTTAAAGTCCCGAGAGCATGATAGTGTTTCAGAGAGCACAGTAGAGGGTATTGAACAGACCCAGAACATCGTGGGAGAAGCATGATGTTTTATCTGTTGGAGTCACAGGGGAAATTGCGGACGACCCTTGAGCACGATGTCACGTCTTGTGCACAACGGTACGACTGTTTAAACCCTTGTGCATGACGTTACGACTCTTGATGACGATGTTAGCAAACCCTACGACCCCTGAACACGACGGTACGAATCTTGAGCACGACTTCAAGATCTTTAAGCGTGACTTTACGACAACTGGGTTTGACGACCGGTCGTCAACCTGGTTTTTAAGGGGTCATCATACCGGAGGGTCGTATCCTTTGTACTGAAGGGTCGCACCATCGCATTCAAGGGTCGTACCACCGTACTCAAGGGTCGTACCATCGTGCTAAAACGGTTGAATTGTGTGGTAGAAATTATAATCGTTCGTGTTAGTTGATGGGAGAAACTACGATACCTTTTTGTTCCAGATTCACTTGACTGACTAGTTGCGTGTACGTTCCCTGATCATGTATATTGTTCATGTAGATGTGGTACATTTTCTCCTTCCTGTACAGCCGCCCCACCTTTACACCTGCTGGGTTTGTCTTGGCAGGTCAAGGATGCTTTTGAATAGTCACTTAAAACATTTTGCTCTCAGTATGATTACCCATGAAACTGTCAAACAATTCTAAGTATAATCAGTGTGAAAAAGTAATATCATTTTGCCGCACACCATCTGTCCCATGTTAACGTTACACAGTTTGCAGCCCGTAGCAACAGTATGGTGTTGGCTCTAGGGTGGCGGCTTGCATAGTGAGATGTTGTGATGTCAGGAGAATTAGGTCTGGGACTCGCACCCACACAGGTTCACAGGAAGAGAGGATTGACAACCGCTGATTGAACAGGTTGGGAGTGGAGGCGGCTGCGCATATTGTTCCTGTGTGTACGGTAAAATGTCTGTGTTCCCATCATCATGTACGTCGCTCCTGTGTAAATGGTGTAGTTTCTATGGTGTACTCCAGAATGTATATTGCTCCTGTGTGTATGGTAGTTTATATTGTTTAATTCATAATGTATATGGCTCCTGTATGCATATGGTACAGTTTCTGTGGTCTGTTCCTAGAATATACAGAGTATTGTTCGTATGTATATGTTATACGGCCCCTCTTCCCTCCTTCGTTTATTTATATTGTTCATGTGTTTATCGTACCATTTCTATGGTTTAATTTGTATTCATCAAGAACATTCATTTCTTCCCCTCTCTTATATTCATCTGTATTTCAATGGACGTAAAACGGCAGAAAAGAGTTTCATTATGAATTTTGCCATGAGTGCGGCAATAAAAAACTCTTTATGGGAAGAGCTAGTGTTTTGATGCTATGTGAAACGACATCGTAACGCGTTACGCCGTGGTAATGAAGAGGAAAATGTGTGTGTTACGGGGAAAGAGTTTTACACTCGTGTTGCCCTTTCTTAACCTTGTATAAATGTACAGTGTCTTTATTCCTTTACGCACACACACACACCTCAGCTTAAGCCATGTACCCTTTTATTGACCAGCTCCTAATAGAAGGTGAATACCTGGGTTGCATGAGGGTCGAACGCCGCGCCCAGGACTCGTACCCATGGTCAGTAACGCCAACCACCACACCAGGAAAAGTAGAGCGAAATTGCGATTTCCAGTTCAGTCTTTGATCACGCTTGAAGTCGGATGTTATTTAATGGTAAAGACAAGAAAGATACCGAGATCCGTTTACATATGTCATGTACATTGTGGTGCCTCTCACTGACCATTGTATTAAATAGACTAAAGTGCTTAGATATTAGATTTTCATATGACTGCATTTATGGGAATCAAGATTTTGTCTACCGTAAACGAGACTGAGGAAACAGCTGAACGACTGACTGGTTCTGAGATGCTTGTCCTCCAGTCTTGCCTTGAAAGGTTCCTGGTAATCATAGTTTGGAAAATTTTTATTAAAGACTGAGAGAATAGGGTTACAGTCAAGGAGAGATGAAAAAAAAAAAAAAAACTATAAACACCGCTGAAAAAGAAATGAATTTAGATGAGGTTGAAACTTTCTGGACGAGGACGAGGAGGTTTTCTTGTCTCAGGTCAAATCAAGAAGTTCATCTTGCCTTCTTCATGCTGAAGACCATCGGTAGGCAAGCTACGTTACAAGCAGTTAATCCCGGGGAAAAATACTCCCTACGTTCAAGATGAGGATGGCGAGTGTTGTTTTGGCAAAAGGAAGGAAACCTGTGAAATGGCGTGTGATCGTGTGTCGTTACGCAGTAGGGAGGTGCTGTGATTACACAGTTCTCCTGCGTATAATCTGCAAACAACCCAAGAGTTACGTCGACCGAAATGTTGGTCGTTAGTAATTTGTGTGCAACGGAGAGATTTTTTTTCTTTCACTCGTGTTGTCCTCGTCTCTTGATCTCGAATGCACGTACGTGCCTCGTCTTTGCTCTCAAGTGTGTCTACAAGCATCCAAGCCAATGCTTAGGTGCCCCGCCCCGAGGATTAGTTGTGGGCCGACTGCCGCTGCCAGGGTTCGAACCCCTGTTTGGCGGGCCCGTGCTGACGTATGGTAGTGTGTGTGTGTGTGTGTGCATGTTTAATAGGTTGGGCGTTTTCCTCCGCGCGATACAATATTCGTTCCAGAGATTTCCCGCGAGACTTTGTGGCATTCGAGTAAGATCAGTCGCACACGGAACTAATCTCAGTTGGAATATGGGAGAGGGGCGGGTGGGGGGGGAGGACCTGAGAGGATGTGTAGGGGGGGGGGGGGGGGGGGGGGGGGGGGGGGGGGGAAAGCAAGGCGTGGAGGGTTTGGGTCTAGGGATGGGTGGTTGAGGGAGGGTGCCAGTGGGAGGGATAGATAAGGATAGACATTTGATGGTCCACGGCATTGATGATGTTCTCCGGTCGTTATCTTATTGGTACAGAGGCAGGGTAGTGAAGTAGGAGGGGAGGGAGGGTGTCAGTGGGAGGGACTGTGTTCGACTCCCTCACCCCTCACAACCACCACAACAACCCGCGTTCACATCTGCTCCACCACCGCTGTTACCGCAATCACCACAATCGCCAACATTAATGCCACACTGGCTGTCATCACGTTACTACCGCCAGCGTCACCGTCACCCCTCCTCCTCCTCCTACACCCTACTCCTCGCGATCCCACTTCTCTCCTGTCCATCCTATTGCTCCCCTGGTGTCTGGACGGCGTCTGGCCTGGCAGTTTGCATTTTTATAAACGTCGTCTCCATATCATTATTATGTCCAGAGCGCTGAGAGTTCGCTGGAGGAAGTCTTTTTATCGCTGCTTCCGTAAACACGGTCATACCGGTCCTGAACTCTGGAACATCCCACACACAAAGGAATACACTGGAATGCAAACATCAACAGGATATCTGGCCCTTTTTGGGATCAGTCTGTGTACCAGAAGACGTCACAAACATGTACTGTGGAAAGAAGAAATGGAAATATGTTCTTAAGAGGAGATGGTAGAGAGAGTACGTATCATCAGACACCCCAGGTCACAGCCTATGGATTAGTCCAGGTTTCGGCTCCCGGTCCGCACGTAAACTAGATGTGCCATTGAGGGTCATAACATTAGGGAAGTCCATATAGTAAATTTGCTTGTGTACCCTTCGACCGAGCGAGCTTGAAGGTGGTAGAGATGGAACTGTGTGTAATTTCGTGCTTGTAATATTGTCGAAGTTGTATGAAAGAAGTGTTTGCATTTTTGGACTTTTTTTTTCTGCTTGTTGTGTCGCAATCCTGATCACAAAATAGACTTTTATTTAAGGAGTTGTGAACGACTCTTCCCTCCCACGACACCTTAACGTCCCCTCCTCACTGTCCCCCCATCCATGGCGTACACGACACCAGTCCTCACGGAGGGCGGGCCCTGTCAAGTGCCTCGCGATGGGTGCTTGCTCGCTGCCCAGCCTAGACGAGGTTCACAATGGAACAGACGCCACTGCCTCCTTACTCCGCTACCGCCACGTACGCCACCATCCCAAACATCATCGTCCTCCCACACCTCAGTGAGTTTACTAGCGTGATTAACTTGACCATCACAGCCAGCGTGGGGCAGTTGCTCGGTTGGTTATATCGCCTATTGACTATTAGGGTCATTAAGGCCGATTTTGTAACCACCAATCGAAAAAAAAAATATTTGAACACCTTCTTCAGATGTTCATGGTGATTATAAGACCATACATAACGCTTTCGCTGCTCATGTGGCCCCATTGTGGAACAGTTGGTTGGCTGGTTACGTGGGCTTTTGACCCATCGACTGCCAGGGTCATTACGGCCGTCAGCGACAAGCTATAATCACCGGTCAAAAAAAAAAAAAAAATCTTGAACACTCGGGGTTCACTGCATATGTGGCCCTTGCGGAACAGGCCTATTCCCATCTGTAAATGTTTCCCATTACAGTTCTTGGTAATGTACTGGACTATTTTCTTAAAATGCTTGCCAGTATAGGAAAGAATCTTTTCAGAGGTAAAGCCAGCTGCATGGAAAGAATGTTACGGTGTAATTGGTATCTGCGAATCTTGTTATGATATTAGGAATATATTTCCATGCCGAATGGGGAGCAGCTTGGTAAACCGTGTTTAGAAACGCCAGAGGAAAGGTAGCAGTAGATGCAGCCCGTTAACTTTACTCATGTTTTTAGAAATGTTGATAATGTAGATTTTATTTTTGTAGATATGATGATAGATAAGCATCGTAAGGGAATAATGGTAGGTTTAACTTACAACCTGCCCGCACGGACACCAGAGGTAGACGAAGGACTCTGTGACCACTGGGCAGGTACTGGAAAGAACACAATTTGTTGATCATCATGGGGGATGTTACACGTCAGGGTCACAGGGAGGGGAAAGCCCTTCCTGTTAGCCCTGGGCGTAGACTCTGCAGCAAGAACTTGCTCGTTCGTGGCCTCATTCCTGGTCGTTGACATAATTACTGTCGACGTGAACATATTTGAATTATTCCTTAGCCACAGACGAGGATCTCGTCGTGGTTGGGGAAATACTTCTTGTGATATTGGTGGACACGATAATCGTGAAAAATAACCAAATTTAAGCCAGTAAATTTTGATAAACTTCACGCTGTTCCGGACAGGGTTTTCTGGGGTGACGTGTCGGTAAGGGTCATGTTCCAGACCTGAGCCAAAATAATGGAACAGTGAAATAGAGAACTGCTTCTTGCTCAGCAAAACAGTAAACAACAGACTCAAAGAGAACAGAAGGCAGCAGTATTGAGTGAATTACGTAAATATGCAAAGAACAACTAAAACACTTTTATGTCAAATAAAACGTCAGTATGAAGGGTCCATTGTTGAAAATAGCAGAAGACACCTTCACAGATTTTAGTCATTCTAGAAGTACGTCATTACCCAGTCAGTTGGCTCATTACTTACAGAAGTTGGGCCCGCATGGGTTCGAATCCTGGGAGCGTCAGTCGTCCAACGCCCAAACTGGGTGTGTTCATCCTTCCCTCGGTCTGGTCGATGCGTGGGTACCTGGCTTAGACTGGTGTGTGTTTGTGTGTGTACACATAGGAGCAAAGCCATGGTACGAATACACATAGGTATCACATGGGGCAACATAAAGGTATGTTACGAGGCAACATGAGCGTAAAACTCTCCCCGTAACACACGAACAGTAATCTCAGCGCCGAAGGGCTCTCTCTTCTTGGACCATTATTCTTCTTGATCTATGTACTGGACCTGCCCTGAGGGAATGGACTCTAACTTCAATATGTTTGCAGATGATGATGCCATTGTCGTAAGGGGAATGTGAAGCGACGAGGATTGCATCGTCTTGCAAGGCGGACTGGACAATCTCCCAAGTTGGTCTGCTACATGGTTGGTGAAATCTAGCTCGAGTAAATATAAAGTAATGATAACTTTATTAATATAGATACTGTTATGATTAGTAATTATTATTTATCGTGTCAGTAATACAGTATGAGTGATGTCCAGGAGGAAATAACCTTTGGGAATCTGTTTGTGAGAGAGACTTGGGAACTAACATCGCCCCTAACCAGTGGCCTGAGTCCAACGTTAGGAGAGTAATGAATGAGGCAGACTTTCGGCTGGTAGATAATGTCATACTCACATCCTTACATGAGGCCAGAACTAGGATATGCTTCTCAAGTTTGGTCAGCGCGCCCAAAGAAGCACAAACAGTTGTTAATAGGGAAGGTGCAGATGAGGGCAACAGAGACAGTACCACGATTAAGAGAGATGGGTTACAGGGAAAGGCTAGAGGCCTTAGATTAGCCCACAATGGAAGAGAGAAGAGTAAGGGGTTACCAAATGACACCCTCCAGATCTTTTTACGAAATTCATAATGTAGAGAGCTGACCGGTCTTTGAGAGATGTGGGGATATAACAGAGAACATAAAATTCAGCAAAAAAGATGTTAAAAAAAGATGTAAAGAAATGCTTTGATAGCATAAGAGTTGTGGATGAAGGGAATAAAATGACTGAGGACAGGATTAATCTAGAGAGCAGGCATAAAGTTAAGAAGCTGCATGATACTAGAGAAGGTTTAAGTGATAGGGGCCCCCACGAGTGCTAAACTCCCTCCCTGTACAGTACAAATAGGCAATTACACACACACATCAAATCACAACTCTCTCTCTCTCTCTCTCTCTCTAAGGCTTAATGAGCGGCATCATTACCATCATGTTTTGCCGCCGTGTTTTTAAGACAGCCTGCTCACCCTAGCATGGCGTTTGGTGCGCATATGGGAGAGCTGTGTTTTATGTTTCGCGTACACAGCACGAGGCTTTGTGGACGAGACAAAAGCATAGCATGAGAGTCTTTTGTACATGTGACGGTCACTGTAGGGAGTTGTACTGCACACGTGACGTGCTCAGTAGGATGTTGTATTATACATTTGACGTACGCATTAGGAAGTTGTACTGTACATGTGACGGTCACTGTAGGAAGTTGCATTGCACACGTGACGTGCTCAGTAGGAAGTTGTACTGTACATGTGACGTACGCATTATGAATCTGTACTGTACATGTACACATTATGCAGCATTTCTCCACCGTTACGTACACTCCGATTCCTTCCGTTTCTGTACTGTCCACACCTAAGCCTGTTCTTTTCCTCCCAGGACTTACAAGACACACGACCCCGCCCGCTGCCATTACCCGAGGGAATTAGAATACCTAGAGGCTATACCTAAGGGTGAATCAGGGGAGCGTCGTCCCTCCTAGGGAATGATTGGACCCCGGCCGCATTGTGGGTAGGCAGTAGAGGGGGATTTACGGCCTCGTACGTTGTGTGTCATGCAGTGTGGAGAAGGGGTTGCTTACGCGGCCCCTTGGACGGACTCGACCCAGGTAACCTGCCCGCGGCTACCAGTACAGCTTAACCTGCCACGGGTACCAGGACTTACAACCCTTGTGGAACGACGACACGACTCCCTATAAGTAAGACGACTTAACCCTTTGAGCACGACGTGAAAGCTCCCTGAGCGCGATGATTAAACAGCCCCTTGAAGGCCGTGACTTCACTGAGCTCTAGAGCACGACTTAACGACCCTTGAGCGCGAGGGTACGACCCTCCCCTTAGCCCTTAGCGGTGCGGTACGACCCTGGGCTACGAAGGATTGGTTAGGTCAAAGGCCCAGGCCTTCGGACCGACCCGCGCTGAGGGAAGGGTGACGGACAGGTCGCGCCACCACGACCCAGGGGTTAGGCTGGAAAGGTCAGCCAGGGTCATGAAAAAGGTCGTGTCGATGGCCCGGCTGCCTGACCCCCTGTACCTCACACTCTCCTCATGTCTCACTTCGGCCTCATCATCCCTGTATCCAGCTGGGTTTTACTTGTCGACCGACTCCCTGGTTTTGACACGTAGCTTTACTGCTTCCGGAACCCAGTAGGTTTTCTTTTAACTGACTCTCTGGTTTTATTATCTTTACTGCTTTTGTATCTAATGGGTTTTATTTTTACCTGGCTTCCTGGTTTTAACATTTAGGTTTATTATTTCCGTATCTACAGGTTTTTTATTTGCCTGGCTCCAAGGTTTCAGCATCCTATCTTTACTATTTCTGTATAGTGGACTTTATTTTGGCTAAGTTCTTCTCTTAACACGTGCCTTTACTAATTTTTTTTATCTTTTAGATTTTATTCTAACTAAAATCCTGACCTTTTTAAGTATTGGGCTTTATTACTAATGCATTTATAGAATTTTATTTTAGCTGACCTTCTGGCCATATTTCTGGCCTTGATAGAGGTCTTTACTACTTCTGTACCTATCTCATTTTACAGTAGCTGACCCATTGGCCTCAGTATTTACCTTTATTGCCTCAGTATCTATTGGGTTTTATTCCCAGGACCTGGCGTGTCTTTGTGTCTTGCAGTGTGTCATCCTGTACTATTGTCAGTCGTTGCTGTCTTCCTTTCCTCTTATGCCATATTTTCTTCTTCTGTTTTCTTCTTGTCTTATTTCCTTCTGTTTTTGTTGTATTTCTTTTGACTGTATTGCGTCCTATTTCTTGACGTCAGTTTCTTCTTTATTGCCTAACCTTTATTATCTTCTGTGTCCACATTATTTTTCGCTTTATTGTAACTGGGTTGACCGTGTTCCTTCCTGGCTTTATTTTCTCTTCTGACTTGCAGTAAAGCGTCCCCCTACCCCCTTGCTTTATTACCTTTATCACGACTTTCTTGATTTCTTTTCATATTCTTCTGGATTTATTGCCTTTGTCTTTTTCATTTTCTTCTTCTTCTTCTTCTTCTTCTTCTTCTACTTCTTTTCTGATTGATAATAATAATGATTACTAATGATAATATAATAACGATAATCATAATTATGTTTTATTATTATTATTATTATTAATATTATTATTATTATTATTAGTATTATTATCATTAGTAGTAGTAGTAGTAGTGGTAATAATAGTAGTATTAGTATTTGATTATGTTTACATATTTTTCCACATGAGAGACACACAGTATCACTCGGCTGCCTGTTCTTCCACACTACCCGACCAGAGCTACAGTTTGCCATCACTGGATCTGATGAGGACGAGGGGGACTGATAACCAGCAGGTCCTCCCGGGGTGGGATATGAGGAACGTCCTCACGGTCGGCGCGTTCAGGTGTAGTGGGTATTTGGCCAGGCCATCGTAGTCCCTCACACACACAACAGCAGGAAAGACGCAGAAGGTGCAGTGGTCAGGGAGGTACTAGGGACTGTGATTCTCAGCGTAGGCTAAGGGGGACCTTAGCTGTGTTCAGGAAATGTGAATAGATGAGAGGCAGAGAGATAGTGGAGTACCTATGATATGACTGCCACATGACAGGTCTAGCGCGAGATTAGATAGAAAGAGAGAGAGATGCGATGATTTTGCCAGAAGATGACGCTTCCAGGAGACCTTTAACTGCCTCGTTGAAACGTGGAAGGCGTCGTCGTTCATAAAGCTGTCGAAGAACAGCAGTAGGGGGAGAGTGGAGTCCCCACGGAGGCTCTTCAAGGGAATATTGCCTCCAAACAGCCGAGCTGGGGGCCTCGCTGCGGAGAGATAAGGATAATTAAGAGGTAGCTTGGCTGCCACCGTAATGAAGTCAACTAATTATGTTGGTGGCCGGGGAGAGGAGGGAGGGAGGGAAACGTTGGGTTGGTGATGGGAGGGGCAGATAGGAAGTGGGTAGGGTTAGGAAGCAACGCGTCGAACCCACTACAGTAACCCTCCACTTCACGTTATTATTTTATAGTAGTCGTGTGTGTGTGTCTCTCTCTCTCTTGCTACCCTCCCTGCCCTGCCTTATCTCCTCCTCCTCCTCCTCCTTCTGCCTTTAAACATCCCGTCAGGAGGAGGCGTTCCCCGACAGTGTAGTGAGGGCTGCCCCTGGAACTCTTCTCTGTCATCTGTCTGTTATTCTCGTCTTTTCCTTCGTTTTCTTATTTTTTTATTTCCTTTTCGTGTGTCTTAGCGTAAGTCCTTCTCTTGTCTTCTTCTGTCTCCTTTACCTTCATACTTTCCGTAGAAGGAAGATAACCAACTTTATATATACTTTGGTGCTTTCCTACATTATCCCATGTGGTCCACCAGGGTTTGTTGTACAGAAGGAAGATCGTGATGGAAGTCTCAAAGTGCCATTCACTCTTGTTATCATAGATACATGTATGGAGTGTTGTGATGGAGAGCTGTACTATGATGGTGGATGTCTTCCTTCCTTCCTACTCCTTGTCTTCTGTTCTTTATTTTCATCATTATTTGCTTAGCGTCCACTTGATTAACATCATCATCTTCCTTCTGGTGATTTATCTTCTCATTCCTTTTCTTCTCTGTTGTTTATGTTTTTCACACTTATTTTGCATTCGTGAAATTCTTGTCGTGGGAGTTTGTCTGGGTGGTAACACCTGCGGGGGAAGGGGGGAGGAGACCACTGCAACGTGCTTTACGTGGCTCTTAGGGGTTGATGAGGGATAGGGGAGTGATGAGGACCTGGTGAGAGGGGCTGATGGGAGGGAGTGGTGAGTGGGAAAGCTGGTGAGAGGGAGAGCTTGTGGGAGAGAGTCACGAGAAAGAGAAACGGAAAAGTGGGGATGTTGTCATTGAAAAGTCGAGAAGAAGAACAAGGAGAGTAAAGAAGGTGAGGAAGGGAGAGTGAGACGTGAGGGGCAGCAAGATGGGTGAGAGGAAAGAAGAGAGAGGGGAGCAGGGCTGTGTGGGAGCGTAGTGATGGAAGAGGAATAACTGGTGAACGTGTCAGGCTGGGAGAGGAGATGGATGGGATAAAAGATGGGGTGAGTGGCAAGGGAAAGGAAGAGGGAGGGAGGAATGGCATGTAAGAACGGAGGACTGGGAGAGAAATGTCTGGCATATCCCAGTAGGCTCGAGGAGTGTACCTGGCTTGGAGGGTCACCCCAGGCTGGAAGGCTCGTGGGGTCACCCCAGGCTGGAAGGCTCCTGGGTCACCTGAGGCTGGAAGGCTCCTGGGTCACCCCATCTGGAAGGCTCGTGGGCACTCCAGACGGGGCTGGCCCTGTGATAGTCGAGCTGGTGAACATTATTGGTTCTTCTGTACGGTCGGTCTTCAGGGGGCGGCCTGGGCGACCCGGGGGGGCACCGCCTCCCTCTGGAAAATTGGCTTCTCCTTCAGAAACAAATAAAACAGCCTAGCGACTCCGGTATGAGGACTGGAATGTCACTCGACGAAATGTGTCCAGCAGTGTACAGTGCGGAACGGTCTTAACCACGTTTATGTGTGGCTCGTCCTGCAGGAGTGTTGCAAGGATGTCACCCGTTCCTTAAGACAGGTGTTAGTGGACTCCGGCTCTTCGAAGTCATAATGCGAGTAAAAAATCACCTTTGGAGAGGCTGTATCATTCTAAGTACAGTCTCCTTCAAGAACTTTCACTCCAAAAGAGCCTACGTTTCCCCGCTATTGGGGGGTAGCGCAACTCTGCTGGGCTGCAGGAGCCTCTAGAAAAGTCCCGGGTAACACCAGGACTCTCTTGATAGAAACTGATCCTAGGGTAATTGTAAATCTATTGGAAACACTATCGTCACGTGTTAAGAGCAGTTTCACTACTCTTGGAGGGGGGACAGTTCCAGTTTCAACTTATTGATTAAAAAAAAAATATGAACCTTAAGAATTAAGTGGTTATTGTAAAAAAAAAAAAAGATGAAAATTGATATGATAAATTTGTTACCCTTTTGAACGTAACACAAAAATTATTCATAATACGGACTTCATATTAGAGGTATCCATTTGCTAGACCACCGACTTCCTGCTGACAGACAGAGGTCTCCCCTGCATTACCATGATCTGAAGGACATTCATCATTTATAGGTTATTTATCTCCCACACTATCACTGCCCATGGGTCTATCGGACCCGGACACCATAAAACACAAAGAAGGAATAGGAGCAGAGTGACGCCCACGCCCTTGGCGATGTCTGAACAAGAACTGGAGGTAGAGGGACCGACTTGGTCGGTACACATATGGGAACCCTGTAGAAGAGACGAAGGTCGAGGAGCATCGGGTCTGACAGACCCAAGTATTGTGCTCTAGAGTTAAATATATAAGATGATATATATATATATATATATATATATATATATATATATATATATATATATATATATATATATATATATA
>JAYMFT010026531.1:0-16191 GCA_038088735.1 Panulirus argus
AGACGTCGTACTTACCTCATGATCAGAGAATGTGAGCGTCTCCGAGGTGGATCCGTTCACAGTTGTGTCCATGTTTGCTACCGATGCAGGTACTCTGTCACTATCATTTAGGAAAGTGCATCAAAGCACCATTATGTTGGAGTGTATGCGTCCTCACTTTTGTATTTTACGCATCTCTCTTCTATGTTGATCGTAGAGTATGTCTATTTTCTTTTTCATTTCAGCTGCTGTTACGGACACACCAATTTTCTTCATATCGTCTGACATGGAACTGTGGGCTTCTGCTCGTTTGTCTCTGTCTTCATATATGTTCAGTTCTACATTCCAAAGGCAAGGGTGTTGCCAATAAAGTTCTATTAAATGTAGAATATGAGGTCTCGACCACTGATCCAAAGTGGGAGCAGAGACAGACATGTCTGTCAGTCACTTGAGTGAACAATGACAAGTTACCTCTGCCCCTTGCCTCCATAGGAAGCCTCATGTGTCTGGTGATTTCACTAAACAACCAACACAGGCACTTTGCCTGTGTTTTAGCGGGCACAAGCGGTAAAATAGTCAACGGGCAAACTGCTCGCTTGTTCCCGCAGGCAATGCTCGATCGTCTGGATGGACCTTAATGGTATTTGGGTGTAGGCGCCAAATGAAGGCCATTAAAGTCTCCAAAGGCGCACACCCACCCGGAGGGCACGCCTCTGCAACCCCCTTGGTATCACAGTGAAGAGCGGAAAGTGTATCTAGAGAGATGGAAAGGAGTGCAATCAGACACACTCATTTATTACACCTACTTTCATTGACTGGATGAATATATTGGGTAGGATCTACTGGACGGACGACGAGAAAGGAATTGTAATAAACGAGTGTGCATGATTGCACCCCTTTCCGTCTCTCTAGGTACATTTTCTGCTCTTCTCTGAGAGTCCAAGGAGGTTGCAGAGGCGTGCCCTTCGTGTGGGTGTGCCCCTTTGGAGACTTTAATGGCCTTCACTCGGCGCCTACACCCAGATACCATTACTCGTCCCTACCTACACATAATACTTCTTTTTTCCATTTGTTGTACTAATGATGATCTTTGTCAGCGACCTCCACATGCCGTCTCCTCTGATAACTGCCCACAGACCTGGGAATTCTTATGATACTTTTTTCTGAATGCAAATTACTTCAAAAAAGAGCTAATGGACCTTTAGCATGTCAGAAAAGGATCACACAGTTGATATGAATTAAAGGAACTCTTCCATATATTAGAGTGTAATTAGATACACATTCACTGGTGATGGAAGATGGTTATAGTGTCTAAGAAAGTAATTCCTTTAAAAGAAGATGAAAAATCTAAGCTAGAGGAGTGCCCATTTATCGTTTTCTCTAAAACCTACCTGAGAAAATCATATGGGTAACACTACTAAACAGGTTTTACTGCACCTCACCACTTTATAGAAATTTCAAAAGTAGTTTCATGGCTATTTCCACAAGGATTATGGAATCTAACATAGATGATATGTTGTGAAAGAAAAACATTTACATTCTGAATCAATTTAAAAGCAAGGCATTCGAACTGAAACGTTGTTTAAAGCAAAATGAAGTGTCACTATTGGCAGTTTCAAAGGGCTGAAATGACGAGCTTGGTGTATTTCTACTAAAGCAGGGAAAATTAAGATAAATCTCACTGGCAAGGGTGTTTAAGAAAAAGTTTCCATAGGTTCTGTAGATGTCAGCATATGTTTTATTCATGTGCATGATAATTAATATCTATATTTTCCTTCAACACTTAAGTTCTCTCTACCATCAGCTGAAGGAGACCTCCATGTTGTTTAGTTTGTCATCAACCACTTGAGTGAACTCTGCAGATTTTCCTGATTTCCGAGAGTCCTAGCGAGCTGCCGCCTTCCAGTATATGCAGTGAAGTACAGTAAGACACAGTCGTCATTATAGTGTCACCAGTGTGTCTAAGAGTTTTTGGATTTAGTCTGTAGCTGAGATAAAGATTAAGACGCCTGTCCCTATCCCCTATGGTCGGTGGCTCTTGGGCCCACGCATGCGCAGTACGGGGTGTGTGACATCATGGGTACACCACTTTCCCTGTGAGCCCACTCCTAGTCAAAATGTTGCTATAGCCTCGGGCACTCCTGACTTGTTTGTATGTTTAGATCAGTGGACGTTCCTTTGGTCCGACTTGGGCCTTTGCCTGTTGGCAACCTGTTCCCCGTTTTCCATTTTCTTGTGGTTTGTCGGTGTTCCCACTCTTGGACGTTGCCACTTTGACTGCCTCGTCTGCTGTCTAGATCCTAACGTGACTGGGGATCCAGTGTATGGTGAGAGGACGGCCATGTCGCTGTAGCTCTCGGAGTTGAGCGAGGATCGAGGTGTTGCAGCACTTGCACTGATGACTTGGAGTCGGTGTGTGTTATCACGGGCTTCAAGTGCATGGTAGCTGCGTGTTCCAGGCCTTTGGAGATGGATACCAGCTCCGTTTGTAGTTTGGGGCAACCTCCTTGGGTGTGGAAGGACGCCTGCGACCTTCCTTTCTCTGTCTGGTCCACTGAGTCGTCTGCGAAATATGCTACAGCTTCAGCAGGCGTCTCGGTGGCCATGGCTCTCAGAGACATTGTTCTCAGGTCTTCCTGTTGGACGCTGGGCTTCCTGTCTCCCAGTGCTGTGACTGCGATGGTGGCTGGTGGAGGGTCCCATGGAGACGGTACAATCTGCCTGTGGTGTCGCGTATCTTCCGTCTCCAGTATGGATGTAGCCGCTTGAAAGGCGTGTATGGCGTTGGCCGCCTCATGTGTCCAGGAGGTTCCTCGTACCCTGTGGTCTAGGTGGAGGGCGGCCCGGACTTGGGCCTTCGTAGTTGTCACCTGCTTGACTCTTGATGCTAGGGGTGGCAGCTCATTCTCCATCTCCAGGTCGCAAATCCTTGTCCATATGGGAGCTCCCAGCATGGTCCTGAGTGCATGATTTTTGATGACCTCCATGTTGGTCAACTGGCCACCCCTCAGGCCAGTGAGTGGTGGGCTGAGGATGCCTCCTTGTGGGGTGCCAATCTCAAGGGGATTTTATGACGATACGGCTCCTTGGAATCGTACTCGTTCTTGGCGGTGCATCAGGTAGTCCTGGATCCACCCGATGAGCCTCCCGTGGACTCCTTTCTTCGCTAGAGCATCTAGTATTGCCAGCGGACTGGCTAGTTCGAAGGCTTTTTCCAGGTCTAGGAAGACCACTGTAGCCGGCTTACTATCTGTGGTGCTCAGTATCGCCGACAGATTGTTTGTTGTCCTGGTGTTTTCTGTGTACGCAATGTGAGGGTGCTGAGGGCCGACTTTCCACTTGAGCCTGATGAGAATCATCCTCTCTACCGTCTTTGCAATACAGTTAAGACGTGAGATGGGTCTTGGTTTTTTCTGGTTCTCTCGGGTTGAGAATAGGCTGAATGTCTGCCAGTTTCCATTCCAGTGGAAGTTTGTGCAGTCCACGAGGCGTTAATGACTTGTAGCAGTGCCTTGTGTCCAGCCTCTCCAGCCCGCAAGCATTTTTGCCTCCTTTATGGGACTGGGGTGAGCTGGTAGCGGCGGTACAGCTGTGCCAGATGCCTTCTTGATCTGGGTCCACATCCTGCCGAGGGAGGTGTGCTTGTTCAGCTCAGAGCACCATTTGAGCCAGGTTCCTTTTCTGATGCTTCTGATCTCTCTTCTGGTGTGCCGGATTGTATCCTGCAGAAGATGTCTCATCGCATCGGTGGGGTGTCTCCTATAGTTTTTTTGAGTCCTGTTTACCTTGCTGCAGAGCTTCTTAACTATGCTACAGTAGTACCAATGGTCTTGGTGTTGTCGGCTAAGGGCCTGGTATTGGAGATGGCCAGATCTGGTGCTTCCTGAAGGGCTCGAACCAGTTCCTCGTGTAGGCGACCCTCGCCTGTGGGTGTGATGCCCGTCTTCCGTTGGCCTTCAGCTTGCCATGTTTTCATATTGTTTCTGAAAAACCTCAGTTAGCTTTTTAGGTGTTGCACCTCCATCTCCGTGGTGGAGGTGGAGGGAGCTTGTTGACCCATAGAGTGGTCAGCGTGGCAAAGTGGTCGCTGGTGAGAGAAAGGTGCAGTTGCGAGCTGGTTGAGTCTTTTAGGGAGCGGGAAAGGAAGGTGAGGTCGAGTCCCTTTTGCCTTATGTGGGTTGGCTCGCCGTTGTTGAGGAGGTTAATATCTGAGGTGTCAAGTAATGTGTGGTAGAGGTGTAGCCCATCCTCACTGGTGGCACTCGTTGAGTTGAGGAAGGGATGATGAGCATTAAAATCTCCCCTTACCAGCGTGGTGTTGTGTGCTTCCAGTGCGAAGAGTACTGTAATGTCAACTGGGTTCCTTTGACTCTTATAGAGGAGTGTTTCTTGGAGTATAATGTCGAGAGCTTCACTGACTTGCTGCATGGAAGAGGTGCGTTTTGTTCTTGAATCCCTGAATGTTCCATGATAGAATCTTCAGTGTGGCGCTGCTGTCGATTATTGAAGTGGACCTAGTTTGCCCACCATGGTCTGAGGTTCCGGCTCGTTGGCCAGTTCTATTAGTGTTGTTGCCTGGAGCGGGGGCTGCGGGTTCGCTGACTGGAACGGGTGCTGTAAGGACGTCGACTGGAACGGGGGCTGTAAGGACGTCGACTGGAATGGGTGCTGTAAGGACGTCGACTGGAACGGGGGCTGTAAGGACGTCGACTGGAACGGGGGCTGTAAGGATGTCGACTGGAATGGGTGCTGTAAGGACGTCGACTGGAACGGGAGCTGTAAGGACGTCGACTGGAACGGGGGCTGTAAGGACGTCGACTGGAACGGGGGCTGTAAGGACGTCGACTGGATCGGGGGCTGTAAGGATGTCGACTGGAACGGGTGCTGTAAGGACGTCGACTGGAACGGGGGCTGTAAGGACGTCGACTGGAACGGGTGCTGTAAAGGACGTCGACTGGAACGGGTGCTGTAAGGACGTCGACTGGAATGGGGGCTGTAAGGGCGGCGACTGGAACGGGTGCTGTAAGGACGTCGACTGGAATGGGAGCTGTAAGGACGTCGACTGGAACGGGGGTTGTAAGGACGTCGACTGGAACGGGTGCTGTAAGGATGTCGACTGGAACGGGGGCTGTAAGGACGTCGACTGGAATGGGTGCTGTAAGGATGTCGACTGGAACGGGGGCTGTAAGGACGTCGACTGGAATGGGTGCTTGTAAGGACGTCGACTGGAACGGGGGCTGTAAGGACGTCGACTGGAACGGGGGCTGTGGCCACTTGTCCGAGGAGAGTTGTTTCGCCTGGATCTTGTGACCTAACAGGGCTGCCAGATCTTCTGCGAAGTTGGTGAGGACCCTGCTTCGATCCTATACGTGGAACATGCCACTGGGGATCGGCTGTTCTTCGTTCGACGATGTCTTGCGTGGCGCAGGTGGCTTCTTCTGTGAGGCGTTGTGGGATGTCGTAGGGAACGCGGGGAACTGTCATGCAAACCGTGGGACAGGAGACTGCTGCTGTTGCTGCTGCTTTTGCTGTCCCCAAGTGATGGTGCTTGGAGGGGCAGACTGGCATACGTTGGCGGTCTGTTTGGTGGGTGGAGGGGGCATAGGCTTGGTGGCCTGCGCCCTCTTCGTTCGCTCGGGGCAGCCCGGGTTCCACGCGTGGTGCTTCCTCTCGCAGTATGCACAGCTAGGCGTTACTTTCTCGCCCTTCTTCAGCTTGGTGAGGCACAGTTCTGTCCTGTGTCTCCCTCGGCACATGGCACACATTTTCCGGCTGGAGCACCTTGACTGGTCTCACCTCCTACTTCCCCCGGGCTTTTAAGTGTCTGTGGCTCAGTGTTGGTCCATAAAGGGTGATGAGCTGACTAGTTCGTGAGCAGAGTGCAGCGCTCCGCCTTCAGAACCTTGGGGTGGTTTTCCATGGGCTGTTCTTTAGGTTACTTCAGTACCACGGATTGGGTTTCTTTCACCATCGTCCATTGCTGCTAAAACATCTAAGAGCAATTAGACTCTTAGTCAACATAATGCATCTGTCTACTCCCTACTTCACCCGCTTCCTCCGACTGCACCATCGCTACCCCCATCTTCTGCAGCAGCCTTTGACGAGTATTTTAAGCTGGCCTTTAAAGCGAACCCGAGATGTGACATGAAGCTTAACTGGCTTGTATGAAGTCACCAATTCATTATGACTCGACCTCGAGCTGGCAGAGGTGATGTCTGTTACTTTTAGCTTAGTATACATCTCGAGGCACCACAAGGATATCATTCAGAGGGTTACGAGTGGCGAGTTCCTTTCTTCATATCTTGATATTATGGACTCAGTCGACAGGACCTGAGAGTTCCCTACTTACCTCATAACTCGCTATCCTGTCGGAGTTGACCCCTTGGCTTCTTCCTTGCCTTGCCTTCCTCCTTGTGAACTGCGCAGGATGAAGGATAAACAAAAGTGGTGCTTTGAATACTGAGGTATCGGCCATATCTCAAGCTACTGCTCTGCCTCGGAGTAGTTAAAATTGTGTAAAATAGCTTAGCAATTGAAAAATGGTAAATGAAATGTAATTGCTTTGTATTTTCATGCTTAGTAATGTCTAGTAAAAAATTTTTTTTGTTGTTTCAATATATTTTTTATGTCATATTTCTCGGTCAACCAGCTAGGACTAAATTTTGTGGACTTAAGACAATGGTTTTTTACTCTGGAGATCAATTATGGTGATTAAAAACTATGCTAAGCATAGAATTGAACCTCATATTTCCTTCATCTACGATAAGAATTTCTTGTGTGTATGCATCATGCATATAGACAATAATTGATTTTTATCGCGCCACCTATCATTTGGCCCCATTACTTTCAAACTCATCATTACTTAGCTATCAGTTTCTCCTCTTTTTATGCTAATCTCCTCATGTTAATTTATTTTGGAAGGGAAGGATCTTGGAAAAGGGTGTACTGAGAGAAGTTCGCTTGGTACACAGATGATTGTGATATTTATTCCATGGTGTAGGCAAAGTATTGATAGAAATATCTAAATATGATCAGTGATAATCTAGAGGAAGATATGAACATCTTTAAGACATTTAAGAGCCTTCTGCAAGGCTGTAGCACCCTCATGACGGACGATTATTTTGATATGCCAAAGAAGGACTTTTTGCAGTTTTAAGTGAAACGTGTAGTCAGTCTACAAAATTTTCAGTAACTGGATGAATATTTTTGCCTGTGTCTTTTTTCCAAATTTATGTACACAAACATTCCAGTTGTTATGGATTAAGCAATTCAACATTCAAATGATATAGTTCTCCATATTCTATTCCTTTTCTTGTACTGTTTTGATGAGTTTTAGAAGCTAAAACAACAGTCGTATAGAATTATGATTGGAAATATATTAAGGGATGAAAATGCTAAAGTTTCTACTTCAAGTGAGTAATACGCAACACTATTTATATGGCCAGTGTTGGGCATGTGGTCCTAAGATATAGTTTAGCACCAGCCTAAAAACTTTTCCAATTATGTCCACTGACAGAAATATTCCATTTAATGTCACTCCATATCAGACCACTTTCGAATTAGACAGTCTGATGATAAGAAAATACACTTGTCAAAAAATGCACCTGCCTGTGATATAGTATTAAAATCACATGGCTGAGATTCAGCTTAATATTGGCTAAGAAATTCTTTTGTTTCCTTTCAATCTTTGCTAAAGAAAAGTTATCATTGAAAGAGACTTCAAGTTGGTAATTCAAATATACATTTTATACCAGTAATGATTAAAGTCAGAATAGCTCACAATCATGGGTGAATACAGAAATTGTCTTTATTTATATTCATCCTAAATATTTATGTGGGAAGACTTCCAATATTTATCAAATTATGTTAGAGGATGTAGAGCAGTTAGTAAGTTTTTTCAATACTTGTTAAAATGAAATGCATATTTAGCAAATGAATGTAACTATTTTGGCAATGATTGACATTTAAGATGGTTAAAAATGGATGTCACAGATTTGTCACTTATTTTTTGATATATGTGGAAAGTCATTTTAAGCCACATTTTTTTGCACACACTCTGCAATATGCCTAAGTAATAATCTCTCTTCCTCTTACCAGTAATGAAATAATTAGATTGAATTACATGAAATAAATTTTTTCATCTATTCTAAGCATTGTTAACTAAAAAAGATAATGGATTTGTTCAGTTATAAGCTGAATTAGGTACTGTAGTAGTAAGTTAGATTAATGTAATTATCACTTGCTGAAGCATTTATATATGATGCTTTTAACAGACACTATCAGTTATAGGGATTCCTAATTAATGTCAGATTTTCTATTAATCCTTGAAGTTCAGGAATATATATATTGTTTCTAGTAATATTAGTCTCAACCTAAGAATTGAGAGTCTAACGAATGCGAAAAGAAACAAAGTTTCACCATATACTTATTTATCTATTGGTAAATTGTATTTTAACATTTTTCCTTACATTACAGATAGTTGCAGAGATGACTGACTTGCCCATGATCACCTCAACCCCCTACATACATGACTGCTTCATCCATGGCCACCCCAGACGATACATGCTGATGTTATATTGTCACTGAGGAAGGCATTATCTTCACTACAGATCTCAGCTCCCTGCTAAGAAGACACTCTTCAGTTACTACGACTTGGCTGTTGGCCTATTGACCCATCAGTCACTAAGAATTTAAGTCAATATTAGCTTATTATACTGCTGAATTTGATGTTGTTTGATGGGACCTACTCTGATATAAGCTGTGAACTGTTTCAGATTAGAAATTTATTTTTACCAGATTGACCTGAGAATAAAGTGGACATTCTGTAGATAGAACAGATGTATATAAAGATTCTCTAATGTTTGCATCATGAGATTTTTTCTTACCCTGTTTACTAATTCTATAAGTCATATGATGAGGTAAGTATCTGTACTAAAATCTCTTGTTTTGATATGTCTATTTCATCATAAAATCATCTTGACACAAATGTAAAATCCCTTTGAGGGTTATTCTACAGAAAGCTTTCAGTTGTACAAAATTTATCTACTTTCTCCATCCTTAAACACACTGCCCTTTTTACAACAAGTCTTGTCTCAGCTTCTCTACTCCTTGGAATTCTGGTTCTAGGCAATTTACAGGCAAAGGGCGTTGTAGTTATGTTAAATCATTTTTTCTTCAGATACAGACATTCATTGCTTATAATGTCTGTCTAAATACTACTCCAGTTAACGTACTCTGTCAATTTCTTTCTACTCATAACAGAGCTGTGAGATTCTGCTTTATTCTACCCAGAGAAATGACATGCACTTTACCTTAGCATGACAGAAAGTAATGTATTATCAAAGAAACATTTAGCGGTTTGCTTGAGTGGCAGTACTTGAGATGTTAGAAACATTGAGGAATCATGGAAGGATGTTAAATGGTCTGAAATTAAGGCAAGTAAAGGTGGAATATTTTCTCAAACATAGGTCCTGCTCTTTGGTCAATGTGGAGTCCAACTGAACACTTCTCGAAATATTGTCTCAAGTAATAACGTCGGCTTCTTATTGTTAAATAGGTTTATACTTCTATAGGCGTCCAATTTCTTCTCTTACCACATCCTTTGTAATGTTTCGTGATACACCAGATTTACTCTTACTTGGCTTTTACTTATATATTACAAACAGCTACGACTGTCTAATAATTATACCAAGAATATGTACCATGAGGAAAACAAGCCATTATTCAACCACTTATATACCCAGAAAGAGATTCTGGTTAAATAGGAGTTAGTGATGTCTGTGTGAATGATGATTTTACTGCAGTTGGTCATGAGATGGACAGATTTTTGCCCACAGGAACTAAAGGCGATCAGTGGGCAGAGATGTGAAAAAATCTTTGGCAAACAATACACACAGATATACAGCTGAAATTCATGAAGAAAAAAGTGGGGTCAGTCATTACATGAAAGAAAATAGACTAATCTAGACATTACACAAACAAGATAAAGATAAAACCCATCATTACATGAGGAAGATATGCTCTACCTGTCTTTATATGAAGATAAGACCTCTCATTGCATAAAGGTAATGCTTTATTACAAATAATATGTATAAGAAACAATGATAAAACCTCTGAATACATAAAAGATAGATACATGTGATAGTACAAATAAAGATAGAGAAGATCTCTCATTACACAGAAGATGAATAGGACTTTTCTTTGCATAGACAGAAATAGAATAGATTTGTCTGTAAAAACAAAATATAGATAAGACCTGAAAATAGAATAATGATGAAACTTGTCATTGCACATATAAAATGAAGCTAAAACCTGTCATTACATAGACAAAATAAAGATTAAACTGAGTCATTATGTGGACTATAAAACATTGTGAAATAAAGATGTGTTCTTATTACATTATAGAAAAGACTTTTTATTGTATGAATAACAGATACATAAGACCCTAACTTTGCATGAAAAAATAATGCTGAAAATCTCTCATTTAATAGATAAAAGATAAGACTTGCCATTGAATAGACAAAAGATAGAAGACCTATCACAAAATAGATGATTGATTAGGCACACCATAACATAAACAATATAAAAGAGATACCATTACTTATGATAAGTAACAGACTAGACTTATCATCAGAAAAACAGAAAAAAGAAAACTAAGTGGGGATTTGGTAAACAAGGTCTACATAAATAAATACATAAAATAGTAGCATAGAACACAAAATGGGAAAACGAGTAGTTGAATAAAAGACAAAAGTATGATCTGAAATAAAGTATGGAATCAAAGAAAAGGAATAATGTATTACGGTGAAAGAAGGATTATACACGACATTGAAACTGAATTGGCTCTTCAAGAACGAATATATGCGAGAAATGAGAAGATTAAATCATACAGAAAAAATAAAATACAATAAATAACTTCATGGATATAGAAGATAGATTCCAGCAAACTATAACAGATCCCCCAAAAGCCTAAAATGAGTTAAGACTTAAAGAATGTTACTAAAATAACTGAAAACTCAAAATTTATATCAAACACCAAAATAACATACAAAAAAGGAAAAAATACGCCAGAAAACAAAAGACAAGAATTCAAAATAACTACGATATATATAAAACCACCCAGCCCTAAACCTATGTTAGAAAAAAATATGTAAATTGAGAGAATGAATAAAGAATACAAGAGAGCATATAAACAAGAAATATATATATATATAACATCAAAACCAGCGAGTCAGGAGAGCAAGGTTCCATGGGCGTAAGAGGGATGAAACAGCATCTCATAAGGAATATTGAGGTATAGCAAGGATTTTTTAGGCGCAGGAAGGATTAACTAGGCAAAGAAAGGATTCTAAATAAGAAAAAAAAAAGATTTGGGAGATATAGAAAGGATTTTGTAGACGTAGGAACGATTCTCGAGGCAGAGAAAGGATTCTAAATAAGAAAAATACGATTTGGCAGGTATAGAAAGGATTTTGTATACGTAGGAAGGATTCAGGAGGCACAGAAAGGATTCCAAATAAGAAAAAAAGGAATTCGTAGGTATAGAAAGGATTTTGTAGACTATAGGAAGGATCCAGGAGGCAGAGAAAGGATTATAAAGCGAAAAAAAGGATTTGGGGGTATAGGAAGGATTTTTTAGACTTAGGAGGGATTTTGGAGGCAGGGAAAGGATTATAAATAAGAAAAAAGGGATTTGGGAGGTATAGAAAGGATATTTTAGACGTAGAAAGGATTCAGGAGGCAGAGAAAGGAGTCTAAAAGCGAAAAAAAGGATTTGGGAGGTATAGAAAGGATTTTGTAGACGTAAGAAGGATTCAGGAGGCAGAGAGAGGATTCTAAAATCGAGAAAAAGTATTTGAGAGGTATGGAAAGGATGTTTTAGCCGTAGGAAGAATTCAGAAGGCAGAGAAGGCATTCTAAAAGCGAGAAAAAGGATTTGGGAGGTACAGAAAGGATTTTTTAGAGGTTTGAAGGACTCAGGAGGCAGAGAAAGGATTCTAAAAGCAACAAAAAGGATTTGCGAGGTATAGAAAGGATATTTTACGCGTAAGAACGATTCAGGAAGCAGAGAAAGGTTTCTACAAGCGAAAAAAAGGATTTTGAGGTATGGAAATGATTTTGTAGGCGTAAGAAGGATTTAGGAGGCAGAGAAAGGATTGTAGAAACAAAAGGATGATTTGGGAGGTATAGAAAGGATTTTGTAGACGTATGAAGGATTCAAGAGGCAGAGTAAGGATTCTAGACGAGAAAAAAGGATTTGGGAGTTAGAAAAAGAATTTTGTATGAGTAGGAAGGATTTAGGAGACATAAAAAGGATTCTAAATCAGAAAAAGAGGATGTGGGAAGTATAGAAAGGATTTTGTAGACGTAAGAAGGATTCAGGAGGCAGAGAAAGGATTCTAAATATGAATAAAAGAATTGTAGGTATAGAAAGGATTTTGTAGACGTAGGAAGGATTCAGGAGGCAGAGAAAGGATTCTAAATAAGAAAAAAAAGAATTGGGAGGTACAGAAAGGATTTTGTAGGGTTGGAAAGGATTCAGCAGGCACAAAAAAGATTCTAAATAAGATAATTGGATTTGGGAGGTATGAAAAAGGATTTTGTAAACGTAGGAGGCAGAGAAAGGATTCTGACTAAAAAAAAAGGATTTAGGAGATATAGAGAGGATTTTGTAGACATAGGAAGGATTCAGAAGAGAAAAGGATTCTAGATAAAAAAAAAGGGATTTGGGAGGTATAGAAAGGATTTTCTAAACGCATTAGTGGTTCAGGAAGCACAGATAGGATTCTAAATAAGAAAAATCGGATGTGGTAGGCATAGAAAGGATTTTGTAGACGTGGGAAGGATTCAGGAGGCAGAAAAGGGATTCTAAAGAAAAAAAAGATTTGGGAGGTATAGAAAGGATTTTATAGACGTGAAAAGGATTCAGGAGGCAGAGAAAGGATTCCAAATAAAAAAAAAAAAGGATTTGGTACGTAGAGAAATCATTTTGTAGACGTTGGAAGGATTCAGGAGGCAGAGAAAGGATTCTGAATAAGAAAAAGAGTATTTGGGAGGAACAAAGAGGATTTTTCTGGCGTAGGAAAGATTGACAAGGCAGAGAAAGGATTCTAAATAAGAAAAAAAAAAAAGGATTTGGGAGGTATAAAAAGGATTTTGTTGGCGTAGGAAGGAATCACGAGGCAGAGAAAGGATTCTACATAAGAAAAAAATGATTTTGAGGGATAGAAAGGATTTTTTAGGCGCAGGAGGGATTAACTAGGCAAAGAAAGGATTCTAAACAAAAAAAAAAAGGATTTGGGAAGTATAGAAAGGATTTTGTAGACGTAGGAACGATTCTGGAGGAAGAGAAAGGATTCTAAATAAGAAAAAAACGATTTGGTAGGTATAGAAAGTATTTTGTAGACGTAAGAAGGAATCAGGAGGCAGAGAAGGGATTCTAAATGAGGAAAAAGGATTTGGGAGGTATAGAAAGGATTTTGTATACGTAGGAAGGATTCAGGAGGCAAAGAAATTATTCTAAATAAGAAAAAAAGGATTTGGTAGGTATAGAAAGGATTTTGTAGACGTAGGAAGGATTCAGAAGGCAGAGAAAGGATTATAAAGCGAAAAAAAAAGGATTTGAGGGGTATAGGAAGGACTTTTTAGACTTAGGAGGGATTTTGGAGGCAGGGAAAGGATTATAAAAAAGAAAAAAGGGATTTGGGAGGTATAGAAAGGATATTTTAGACGTAGAAAGGATTCAGGAGGCAGAGAAAGGATTCTAAAAGCGAAAAGAAAGATTTGGGAGGTATAGAAAGGATTTTGTAGACGTAAGAAGGATTCAGGAGGCAGAGAGAGGATTCTAAAATCGAGAAAAAGTATTTGAGAGGTATGGAAAGGATGTTTTAGCCGTAGGAAGAATTCAGAAGGCAGAGAAGGCATTCTAAAAGCGAGAAAAAGGATTTGGGAGGTACAGAAAGGATTTTTTAGAGGTTTGAAGGACTCAGGAGGCAGAGAAAGGATTCTAAAAGCAACAAAAAGGATTTGCGAGGTATAGAAAGGATATTTTACGCGTAAGAACGATTCAGGAAGCAGAGAAAGGTTTCTACAAGCGAAAAAAAGGATTTTGAGGTATGGAAATGATTTTGTAGGCGTAAGAAGGATTTAGGAGGCAGAGAAAGGATTGTAGAAACAAAAGGATGATTTGGGAGGTATAGAAAGGATTTTGTAGACGTATGAAGGATTCAAGAGGCAGAGTAAGGATTCTAGACGAGAAAAAAGGATTTGGGAGTTAGAAAAAGAATTTTGTATGAGTAGGAAGGATTTAGGAGACATAAAAAGGATTCTAAATCAGAAAAAGAGGATGTGGGAAGTATAGAAAGGATTTTGTAGACGTAAGAAGGATTCAGGAGGCAGAGAAAGGATTCTAAATATGAATAAAAGAATTGTAGGTATAGAAAGGATTTTGTAGACGTAGGGAGGATTCAAAATCCTTTCAATACAAACCAAATTCTTCTTTTAGTTTTTGGAATCCTTTTTCTGCCTCTTGAATCCTTCCTACGCCTACAAATATCTTTTTTTTCGTTTTTAGAAACCTTATCTCTTCCTCTCAAATCCTTCCTACGCCAAAAAAATCCTTCCTATAACTCCAAAATCCTTTTCTCTCTTTTCAAATTCACTCTCTTCCTCCTGAATCCTTCCTACTCACATAAAATCCTTTCAATACCTCCCAAATTCTTCTTTTCGCTTTTAGAATACTCTCTCTGTCACCTGTATCCTTCCTACGCCTACAAAATCCTGTCAATACCTTCCAAATCCTTCTTTTAGGTTTTAGAATTCTTTCTCAGCCTCCTGAATCCTCCAAACGCCTACAAAATCCTTTCTTTACCTAAAAAAATCTTTTGTTTCTCTTTTAAAATCCTTTCTCTGCCTCCTTAATCCTTCCTACATCTATACAATCCTTTCAATACTGTCCAAATCCTTTTTCAGCATATAGAATTTTTCAGTCTCCCTCCTGAATCCTTCTTACGCATACAAAATCCTTTTAATACCTCTAAAATCCTTCTTTTAGCATGTAGATTTTTTTCTGCCTTCTGAATGATTTCTACGCCTAAAAAATCCTTTAAGGACCTCCCAAATTCTTCTTTTAGCTTATACAATATATTTTCTGCCTCTTGAATTCTACGTCTACAAAATTCTTTCTATACCTCCTAAATCCTTTATCTCGCTTTCAGAAACTCTATCTATCTCTTCCTCTTGAATCCTTCCTACGCCTAAAAATCCTTTCTATACCTCCTAAATCCTTTTTTTCACTTTTAAAATCAACTCTCTTCCTCCTGAATCCTTCCTACTCCTATAGAATAATTGCAATGCCTCCCAAATCCTTCTTTTAGGTTTTAGAATACTTTCTCTGCCTCCTGAATCCTTCTTACGCCTACGAAATCCTTTCTTTACCTCACAAATCCTTTTTTCCGCTTTTAGAATCCTTTTTCTCCCTCCTTAATGCTTCATACGCCTACAAAATCCTTTATATACTTCACTAATTCTTTTTTTCGCTTTTAGAATCCTTTTTCTGCCTTCTGAATCCTTAAAACGCCTACAGAATAATTACTATACCTACCAATTCCTTCTTTTTCCTTTTATCGAATCCTTTCTCTGCCTCCGGAATCCTTCCTATGCCTAAAAAATCACTTCAATATTTTCCACATCCTTCTTTTAGCTTTTAGAATTTTTTCTCTGCCTCCTGAATCCTTCTTACGCCTACAAAATCCTTCCTTTATCTCCACAATCCTTCTTTTACACTTTACATTTTTTCTCTGCGTCCTGAATCATTCCTACGCCTACAAAATCCTTTCAATACAACCCAAAGTTTTCTTTTAGGTTTTAGAATCCTTTTTCTGCCTCCTGAATCCTTCCTACGCCTGCAAAATTCTTTCTGTACTTCATAAATCTTTTTTTTTTTCGCTTTTAGAAACCTTATCTCTTCCTCTTAAATCCTTCCGACGCCAAAAAAATTCCTTTCAATACCTCCCAAATCCTTATTTAAGCTTTTAGATTCCTTTCTCTGTCTATTGAATCATTCCTACGCCTACAAAATCCTTTCAATATGTCCCATATACTTCGCTTAGCTTTTAGAAATATTTTCTGCCTCCTGAATCTTTCCAACGCCTATAAAATCCTTTCAATATATCCCAAATTCTTCTTTTAGCTTTTAGAATCCTTTTTCTGCCT
>JAYMFT010026542.1:0-12500 GCA_038088735.1 Panulirus argus
AAAAAAAAAAAATATATATATATATATATATATATATATATATGTGTGTGTGTGTGTGTGTGTGTGTGTGTGTGTGTTGTGCACTAGAATATAAAATCGCTGTAAGCTATCTCATCAGTATGTTCCCTGAGATTGAACCTAGGATCACCTGAATTACAACCATTTAACGAAGACGGTTACACCACCTTGAATGATGTAACGGTCTTCCTGCACTCTGACGCTGGCTGATTGGTTATTTGGGCTTAAGGCCCATCATCTGCCAGGATCATTAAGGCCGTCAGGAGTCAAGCTACGTACATCCACCAACCGGAAGGCCTTTATAACACCTTCTGATGGTAAGGATGATTGTAAGACCACAAACTTTACCACTAGGTATGTCGCCCTTCTTATTAGAGAAGCGTTCCCTCAAACTCTCTCCTGCTGACCCTGGTAACGGATGATCATCATCACAACCTTCACAATTTGTGTTAGTGCCTTCGTCTCTCTCGCTCTCGGCCTCACTAATCACATTCCTCACCCTGTAACTGCGTTCGGAGAAGAGGCTGAGCAGACCGCACAGAAATCCACACGCTAGCACCATAAAGGGCCCAGCCATGTCTCGCACGTCCAACGGCTGCAATAAAGGTTAATTGGCGTCAGTGAAATGTGTGACCGTTGTAACTACTTACGACTAGTTTTGTTGAGTTGCCGGTGGTGGGTCATGAGTGTGTTGATATGGCGATGTTCCAGTGCTAACCATGTGGTGTTCTTGGGTATGCTATGAAAAACAAGGCAAGCACTCTTCAAACCCACAAAATTAGCATCCAGAATTATTTCCTTATTTAACAAAAGTCTATTCTCAAAAGTGACTTTCGAACGTTTTGGTATAGAAAACAATCCATATTGTCATGATTAGATTTTTTCTTGCTTCGTTAATTTCAGATTAAACCAGCAGGACTGGTATTTGTAGTTCGGAAAAGTGTCTTTGTATACGTAATACGTTATCACAGTTCGGTCAACATTGGCGTTGCTGGTTGCGTTATAACGCGGACGTGGTAATAGTGTTTGTTACATAATGACATATGGAAGTGGTAATAGTATTTCTGGTTACATCATAACATATGAACATAGGAATGTGGTTGGGACTGACCTTGGTGTTGGACCTCTGACCTCCACTGTTACACAAGTTGGTCCTGGGCCAGTACTTGAGCTTCCACTTGTGGAACAGACCCGTCTGCT
Organism: Panulirus argus; assembly: GCA_038088735.1. Classification (NCBI taxonomy): domain Eukaryota; kingdom Metazoa; phylum Arthropoda; class Malacostraca; order Decapoda; family Palinuridae; genus Panulirus; species Panulirus argus. The sequence goes on from JAYMFT010026542.1 coordinate 1,219, forward strand.
GCATCAGGATGATCCTGCCAAGACACAGCGAGTCATCCAAATGACGGTCTTAGGTTTTGCAAAGAGCTGTCGTGCAGTTTGGAAGCAAGACAGTTTATTGGGAAATATATATTTGCAGGGCTATGTACATTTCCATGTAGATACATAGATTGTGGATGTTCAATACGTGACGCATTTGTCTTTTTTTCCAGGATTGTTTTGTTCAATGATATGAAAACGTCTTCTGGAAAAGAACTACCATTACCACCACAGTACCTCACCACCATCATTTGCACCATCCCAAACCATAATCAGCACCCTCCCTATCTATAGCCACTCGCCATCATCACTACAATCACCATCAACAGACTCCATACCTACCATCAGTCTTTCTAAACCATTACCGTTTCCTTCGGAGCCACCATCTTTCCTCACCACTTCCACCACCATTCTCCTCCAGCAGCACGAAGTAATCTTCACCACCACGTATGCCTACGGTTGCTATTAACCACAACCACCACAGTTTCCTCCCTACCACCACCAACCGACTTTAACATCGGCACCACCTACCAAGTCCCTATCCACCACCACCTCCCATAACTAGCTTTTTTTTTACCGCTTCCCCTCAGCAGCCTGTGCTCACCTTCATCATCTTGGTTCCCCCATCACTTCCTGCGTCTCCTACCTCTTTTCCCCCAAGTCCTCACCTGCGCATGTGATTTTTAGCTTGAAGAGCTGCTCTCAGGACCATCGGAATGGTGGTGGCTGGCTTAAAAGAGGATAGAGGCTGCTCATTCTAAGGTCTAGGAACTGGGGCAGCAGTTCATCACCACCACCAGGATGTGTACTACTCACTCCTTATTGAAGAGGACCTTAAGTGTATCGCCAGGTGGGTGGATCCAGCCGATGCCAGCCGGGAAGAACTCGGTGCCGGCGATGGCCAGGTTACACTGGCCCGTCTCCTGGTAGTTCTCCGCCAGCACGAAGTCCAGGAACGACCTCTCCTGCGACCGGGGTAATGTGCACAGGAAACTCTTATCAGTGACAATTGTTCTGTGAAAGTTATAGTCTGTCAGGCGCGTGCATGTGGGTGATTTCTGTACTGGCGATGATATATATGGTAGACATTGTGTCACACTGTTGCCATATTTCAGCTAGTTTACTGTCCTGGCAACGCAATCGCTTCTCACTTGACATGTGTCGTGTATATAGATATGTTGAAGACTTTGATACTTGACTCTACGTGAAGGAAACAGATTCCTTACTTGTGATGTTATGAAATGGAGTTTATATCCACATATGGCACTTGCAGGTTTTTACAAGTCGTTGTAGTGATTTATAACAATTATAAGTATATTCTGTAAGACGCGCCGGGATAAGGTATTGAATGTTATGGTTGATGCAACAGAGTCCATTTGTTGTTTTGCCTCGGTGCAGAGATGTATGGCAAGAGAAACATTGATAAGACTGGCCAAGATTCTGTGGAAATGCAATTGAAGAGTCACTTCCAAAAGCTTGATAGAGAAAGACAGAAGGAAGAAAAAAACTGATATTTGATCGTTTATGTTTTATGATATAAAACTATTTTCATGCACGTTGAGATAAAGCTTGGCACATGTTTGTGGTACCTTGATGTAGACGTGTGTGCCCTGCAGGACCTTGGCTATGGCTTCGTCGTTGTCACGAACCAGCTCTTCACCATCCTCCCGGAAGGGTTTCCCGATGGTTTTGTAAATGCCATCCGCTGTGTCCCCCTGCCAACGAAAGGGCACGTTGATGATTCCAGTGTTCTAAGTAAGTCAAGGGCGTAGGAAGAGAGTTCTTCACTTTCCAAAGAGTGAAAAACCGAGCAGTGGTTGGATAAATGGCTAGTGTAATGAATTTGATACAACGTACAAAGTGCTAAGCTTAAGAAAGACCAACAGTATGATTTCCCGGTTGGTGGAGACATGTACTGCTCTGAGGCATTGGCTTTTGTATGGAGGTTGCACGGAATTTATCACCAAAGGATCATATAAGGAATCACGGAGGAAAGCAAATTGCATTCAGTCGTCACAGTTGCCTTCAGGTACATGGACAGGGAAATCTTTGAGGAGAATATGTCAGCGACGCACGTGCATTCGTCCACATCTGGAGTTTGTTCGAAGAGCTTGGACATCTTGCAGGAACTGTATGAAGCTGCTGGAGAAGGTCCAGCGGAGTACAGCCAGGATTTGATGAAATGGCTTACGGAGATAAGAAGAAAATGCTATACCTAGTGGCCACGATGACGATGAGACCTTCTTTTTTTTTTCCCTTAAATTTCGATGCTTCTTCAAAACCAAAGGAATCTAAATTATGCAGGTGTCAGGGAAGACGAGAGACAACATCTCTTCAGCTAGGCAGACACGGAATAAGCTAAGCAAAAGTGAAGTGATTGTGGACATCTTTGGAAAATATCAGAAACCTTCATGACAGAAATGTGAAGGTAAAGAACAAGCCTAAATTTGTAGAGCTTCTTACCTATATGTACGGGTAAGGTTAGCCAGATCCACTCGTACTATCTCTCCATATTGTGACTCACCAGGAAAAGGGACTGGTGAGCCGAGCCGTTCCTGAAGGTCCACTTGAATCTCTTCTGGCTGGCCAGCTCGTGGAGGGAGTTGATGACGTTGTTCTCCCGCGGCACCGTCAGGAAGGAGATGAGGACGCCGGTGTAGGCGCACGAGAGGGCGATGACGGCCGTGATCCACGCCCCGAACACCACCCGCGACGCAGACGTCATGGGGTACACCACACCTGGCGGGGGAGAGGGAGAGAGAGAGAGACTGATGACGTCCGTGATCCACGCCCCGTACACTGGCCGTGGCGCGAGGTCACAGGGACACCTGGGACATGCTAGGCACTGAAGAAGACTTCATCATGGCCATCTTCGTGTACAAGTCGTCCCCCAAGGGCAGGCGGAGCTCGTCCACACCGTAAATTTCGCCTCACCTCCCTGGCCTTTGTTCACGTACCCAACTAAAAGTAGCCACTGCTAAACCACACGAAACAGGGCACCCAGAATAGTCACCAGTTGCACAACGATCACCAGTACAACGGTTGTACAACGATATAAAAGTACTTCCAGTACATTCCTGACTCAACATACTTAGCACCCAGTTATTGCAACAGTTCTAGTCCGCACCCACCCAGATTGCCACATAATCAATCACTAACCACCCCGCCACCCAGTCATAAATCTACTCTGTCAGACACATCCATGTGAAGTAGATTCGTCAGCAGTGTACGCTGCACTATCTTGCCTGCGTCGTGGACTGTACCCATCTCTTTAGCATTACGAACATCGATTCAGCCAGTCACACCTAAGCTGTAACTTTCACACTGGAGACGCTGATAGCCTACGCTTTTATTGAACTGTACCTACTTACAAACGTAAACGGAAGATTACAATGATTTTTTTCTGTGGTCCCGGCCGGTGGATGTGGCTGGTTTCCTGAGCGCTGTAAAAAAACCCTTTAGATAAGGTTTCCAGCACAAAGACTTATATATAGAACATTCGCAACACGTTTAGCTTGATCTGCGTGTAGTTGACTGCTGGTATTTTGTGTCGACAAAAATAACAACAATAAAAGGACTAGAAACTCAGTATGACTAGTTGCTGTGCTTTTTACCGTCACATAGTGTTAAGTTCTTAATGTCTAGTTTTTTTCTTTTCTTTACCTGAACTCGATGGTTGACAGTTCACACCAAGACCCGGATTGGTACGGTTGAGGTGAATATTTTTCCGTGTCGGTTCAGCTTCGATGTCTTACACTGTAGGCCATACCATTACGTTTAATGGCTTACGGCAAACAATAATTGAGTTTGGTGTTGTAGGCCATCCCAGGTCTTGTGCTCTACCTCAACGGTAATCTCTGTGGGCTTTGGTCAGTCCCTCCCTCCGCCCCTACACACGCGTCCTGTGCGTGAACGCTTCGTCTCCAGTCAAACGTAGGTCAGGCCAACAGCCAACAGCCTCGCTCCAGATTCATCACATGGCCGGATAGTTTAAATGTTAATCGCAAATGCTTTTCCTCTTCTCAGACTTATTAAACTTGATGACTTCAGAACTTGGCAGACATCTGCCTGCCACAGTGTTCGGCAGTAGTTTCAAAGTTCAGAACTTCTTGGTCTGGACTCGGGGAAAACTTGCTCATTGTGATTCCCAGGCGAGACTTTCTCTCGGAAGTCGCACAGAATGGAAACTCAGCACTGAGGATCCCAAGATAGTTCCTGCTCTGAATATAGTTGGCTCGACTCTTTGACCTGGCTCCTGGTATATACACCCGACTCAGCCAGGCTTCCAGTATTCCAGTCTCGCTAATCTTAACTTTGAATAGAAAGATTTGGTATGTGAACACTGTCGATAAGAAGGAATAAAAGAAAAAAGAAAAAAAATACATCAATATCCTGATTATTCACGTGCCTGATATCACCTGTGCAAACGCTGTGCAACATTTTACGAAGGTGGGGTCAGTGACTGGCAGCAGTTCTTCGCCTGACCGGATTTTCGTGTTGATATCTGCACCCGAATTCAAGCGTGAACTAGACATAGACATTGATTAATCACGGTTATGATTGAACTGCCTTAGTAACTCGGAGGAACACGTTGGTGCAAAGCAATCAAACCTTGGGTAAAAACTTCGTGCTGTTAATCATTTCGTTGTATTCAAGTCTGGATTACGTATTTCAGGAATTTCCCACTCTGGCGCCTCTAAATTTTGAATGTTACTCACTTAAACACTGCAATAATCCTACTTTTCATTTGTACTTAATCGTAAGTATGCCACGAGAGGTATCTACCACTAAACCAAATGATTTTTGGAAAAGTAATTCTCGTGACTCCGTTTTCACCTGAAACATTTGGCTTTGGTCTGCAACGGAGTAAACACAAGTGGAATTACCGGGCTCGCTGCCCCATCAACGCTTTACCATTCTCTGGAAACCTTCCCCTCCGTGAAAAAACCGTGTCCTAAACCTCGGAGCCATTCATAGAGCCGATGGAAGCTGAGGGGAGGGGACCTTAGGCTGATACAGAACTAGAAGGGAGATTTTTTTATGGTAAACCCAACAGTTGAAGATATACTACCAGTAGCCGCCCACACTCCTCTCCTCCTGGCGCAAGAGAACCACAGACAGAGACTCTCTCCACGCTGTCTGACCCGAGGATAATGATATCAAGGAAATTATTATGCTCCGTTAATTGGCAATTATTCGGGAACTTGTGCACGTATGGTTTTCCTTCATCTTGAATCGTCGTAATTTGGCTTCCGCCAGGCGCTTCCAAACTGAATTCCCCGTCCAGTTAAGGGACTGAATTAGTTAGGTCCGACTGAGCTGAAAATATTGAAATGTATGTATGTCTGACGTCCCCCCGATGTTTCACCTGCAACATTTCCACGAGTGTCAACAGAGCTAAACCCACCCACCCATGCTACTACCGTCGCCTGGAAGGTTCGCTTCCTTTAGTGAGGTATAACCCTCTTACATCGTCAGAAGTAACCAAGCCCTCGCGTCGTGTATACTTCACAAAATAGGAGCGGAATCCAAGGTGAGGGTCAGAGGGGACGAGTGTGTGTATATAGCACTCGATGTAGTCCGACTCTCAGACTCTCGTCTGCCGGCAAGGCAGATTGCGTCGGTGTTCCCGGGAAAGGTCTTGGGCTTCATTAAAAGTCTTCAGAAGCTGGAGGAGAGAGGCAGTGGCAGCGATTGCCGGGTGCGCCGTGGTGTGGCCTTTGATTCACTCAAGGCCATTGAGGTAAGCGAGAAGGGCCTGGAGGAGGAGGAGGAGCGGTGGTGTCGTGGAGAAGGGAAGAAGTTTGTTTCTTGATATTTAGGTGATTGCTACATATTCATCATCGTCTTATTGATAAGTATGAGGTATACTGACTCGGGCGTTGATACAGTTTATCGTAGAAACGCTTTTAATTGGCACCGGGAATAATGGTAAATACTTTTCATTTCGGTTCCTGTAACTGGAAATAATATAACTTGATTTTGGTTCTTTTACTTAGAATTAACGCAACTTTTTTATTTTATCCTTATCTGCGACGACGCAGAGAATAATGAACAGAACAGTCTTCAGAAGTCTGCCCGTGAAATGATAAGAACATAAGTAGTGAGGACACTGCAAGAGGCCTATTGGCCCATGCTTGGCAGGTCCTGAGTCTGTCCACCCTACAACCAACCGACTGAACCCATAAACACATCCAACCTTCGTTTAAAGCTTCCTAAAAACCCACAAAGCTACCTAAATCCCTAATGACAACTAGATTATCAAATCATTCAGTCTGTATAATGTTCCGTACACCTAAAGCTTTGCAGTTCAAAAACAGATGCTGGAGCTTCCGGTATCCATCAGTGTGATGAATGATTCCCCTAGTATGATGGCGACTGAAATATATTACTTTCTTTTCCAGTCGTCAGTGGCTGCCAGCACACCACATTAAATGGCAGAAGTCCCACCCCTGCTGCCGCCTGGCTGGATTCTCTGGTCAAAGCGTCTGATGGACACCTTAAAGTCTCGCTCGTCCAGCAGGGAGGTAAGATACTCATTTACTTTTACCTTCAAAAAAAATTGTAGATTTTTCGTACCAAACGAAAATGTGGAAGTTTTGAGATTTTTTTTTATACTTTTCGAAGCAGGTGAGTTGTGTAATTTTGCAATGTTATTTTCACTAAGATGATATACCAAGAGGGTGTTACCGGACTCCGTCAGTAGGTGGCAGCACTGCAAGAGCAAAATCTTTTTTCGGTGAGGTTGAACCAACGTTAGTGGACGAAATAGAGAAATAGGGTACAGTTCTGTCGAGAACTTCCGACTGTAAAGGAGTCCACCATTTCCATGCTCCTGATTGGAGTGCACTTTGAAGCTGCAGGAGTCCCATAAAAGGAGCCATGGGGTTATATCACTTTTTAAGATACCAAGTTTTACATGCAGTTGAGGATGTGTTTTACGCGCTAACATGTTTTCCGAGGAAAAGTATTTTTGTACAGATTTGTACTTATTTTCACACAGCTGTTATAGGCACAACTTACAAAATGTTCTAAGTTTTTTATTCTTTTAGATAATTGGTTCATGCCATAAAAATCTTTTAATAGCCATTAGGTTCCAGAGCTTTAGAAAATTTCTCAAAAATCACCCCTGCATCAAAATGTGCAGAAAATTCTGACCCGAAACAAACGAATTCATTACTTAAATTCGTTCTGCCGGTAATTGGAATATGACACAATAGATCGAACAGCACTTTGAAAAAGCAACAAGAGCTCCTTCGGTAGAAGGAAGTTACTGTGAGAGAGAAATGAGAACACTTTGGATAGAAAGAACGCGGTACTAAAGAGAAATGAGAACACTCTAAATAGAAAGAACGCGGTGTGAGAGAGAAATAAGAACCCTTTGGGTAGAAAGGACGCGGTGTGGTTCGCCGTTCTGTGTCTGCGAGATTAGCGGACTGACCTTGTTGGAAGAGCGAAGCGCAGAGCACCCAGTAGTATCCGAGGAGGGAGATCTGCTTGGCGGGCTTGACCAGGTCGTGCGGGTAGAGGAAGGAGAGCCGCTGGACCCTGGCCATGAGGTGCATGATGGGGCCGAGCAACAGCACGGTCACCAACATGGCCACCCACACCTGCAAGAACACTCACGCCTGTGACCACTCTCCACCACCACCACCACCATCTCCAACACTGCCATGGACACACACACACACACACACACACACACAGCCTACCGATAAACCTGAGCATCTTTTTTTTTTTGTGATATAAACGATATGGCAAAAGTATTATTAATTAAAAGGAAGGGAAAATTTCAATCATTTTGCAGTGATTTCTTAGCATTTTTCTCAACAAAGATATTAATTTTTAAGGTCACTGAATACAGGTATTAAGAAAAAACTCGAAAAAGTGAATAATGACGGAATATTTAAGAAATTATAAAACTGTTTCGATGAAAGATACTGTTGAGGAGTGACAGATGAAAAGTGCATTACTCATAAGAACTTTTTGTGAAAGTAAAAGGAATTTGAAGCTCTATGTATGGAAAGAAAGTGATAAACCACTGGACAGCATTATGAATTAAAGAGGCTACAATAAGTCTCTCATCGTCAGAAACTGCCTTTGGAGTATAAAACAAAGAGAGAGAACTACGGTGCACAACTCATGCTGTGCAAGACCAGGGAAGAGATCGTAACGAGGTACCTCATAGTGGAAGGGATCGAGGAAGGCTGTGATCTTCTTGGTCGGCCCGGCGGCTGGCATGAGGATGCTGGAGGGCTCCACGTAGTAGGGGAAGGTGAAGTCTATGACCTGCGCCCGCGACAGCATGATGGTGAAGGGAGCCACGCCCAGGTCCACCTCCTGCTGTGCAGAGGCACAAACACACACACACACACACACTGCGTCAACAAAAGGTTATCACAACAAGTATTTTGCCTCCCTTCTCTGCCCAAAGTATTCTTTTCCCTCCCGATCACCCGATAAGACAAGAAAATAAGACACGGTCACTATGAGCTAGGTTGCATGATTGCAATTTCCTTATTTTGTGATTAGATTCGTTTTTTACGGTTTACCAGTATGTGTAGTTGGTGCTTGATCGTGTATCATCAGGTGATTAAAAAGGAGCTTTAAATAGGAGCTTGACGTTTTATCATGCAGTCTAGAGAAGTTTAGCAGTGCAACAGGATACTAAAGAGCTTGTCAGCTTAACATACAGTCTAGAGAAGCTTAATAGCACAGCAGACAGTCTGGGAGAGCGATAGCAAGAAGCTAATAAAGAGTTGAAGCTGAGAAGTGTGTCATATTGTTTGGCTTTACAAGAGACAGAGCTGCAGCTAGTTTGGTTGTTGCCTTCCTTTTGATTAGTAACAATTTAGTGGTGTTTTGTACTCAGGGACATGGACCAAGCAGGTAGCAGATGACCTCTCGGCCCCTAGTGAGGTGATCTGACGAAGAAACTGAATGCTATTTTTCATTTTACATTTGCCGTGATGCATGTTCGTTATGGTATGTCCTTGTCTTTCACGGGTACCACACGCAGGATACTCCTCAGTAACTGGTCTGTGTCGATGGAGTTCATCGAACTCACGGAATCTCTTTGGGAAGGATATTATTCCCACAGATCAGTCAGCAAATCCCTTTTCATTCGCTTTTAACCTCCATTACTGGATATCGCCGAGCTGTTTGTCCTTCCGCTAACGCAAAGCCCGCCGTGATTCGTATCAGAGTAAACACTAATGGTGTGGCATTTGGATAACTGCCTGTATTTGAGGGCTTGCAGAGACGCGTCCTCTTCGGGTGAAAAGGAACTGAGGTATTTCTTGATAATGGTGAATTTGTTAGGATATTATTTTGCAGTTAATGTTCTGGTGTTTATCGGCTTGAGGTTAACGAATCTAAGAAAATTATTGTTTTTAAGGTGCTTACAGTGCTAAAGACAGAATATTTGAAAGGTTTAAGTTATGTATGACCTCTGACACCTGACCTTCAAGGATCAGGTGAAAGATCAAGCCTTACACACCCAGAAATTACCTCCTAGATAGTGATCAGCACAAAGAATTTGTCTGGGTTGTGGATCTGTGGTTCTTCAGAGACATGATGAGCACAAAGAGAGAGAAGCCCAACCAAAAGCACGGATAACTATACCGACATACCATAACCTCCCTCACAGAGCTAAGGCCAGACCACCTCGCTTGGGCGTTAGGTCTGTATGGTCTCTGTATCTACGTAACTCAGAGTGTTTATTGACCGTACGGAAGCCTCAGGACTGTAGATTAATAAAGGTAATGTCCCCGCGTTTAGGAAAGAGAGGAGGGGGGGGGGCCTTGTTCTACTCAGTAGCGATTACTACACACAGGAAACGCTCATCTTATTTGTAACAGTCTGGGCTGAAGTCATCCGGAGTGTTCTGGGTTTTAGATTTGACCGTCACTATTGCGGTGTGTCCATGACCCCTGTTTCGGCGGCCAGGCGTTGGCCTGGTTTCATATATAAAGGTAAATGGGTCACTTTGTTTTTTCCGAATTCCTTCTTTTTGACAATGTATGTTTAAGATTCCTCTGGGGAGCTCATTTTATTGTAGGGTGAGTCCCTCTGAAGGCAAGGTGCCTCTGCCGGGCAGATTTTAAGAACAAGGGCTCTTTATTCTTTGTATGGTTTACGTTGCAGTAGGTGTCCGCCTTGCCGTGGCAAACTGAATGGTGGTCTCTGGCAGTGTTCTCTGGTAAACAATGTTAGCTGGTGACAGCTCGTCAGGCATTAAACTGGTAGCTCCCATACTGCTACTGTGTGCATTATGAGATTTTTTTTTTATTTCCGTGTTGTAGAGTGGCGTATCGTTCTTATCATAACCGTATCCACCTCAAGACTTTATTTTAAATATGGTGTTCGAGAAGGCACAGGCAACTGAGGCCTTAATCAAGGCCATCTCATTAACGCTATACAGTATATATATGTACCTAAGCCTGAGTCAGGAACCCATTTTATCGACCAAACCCTAAGGGTAGATGAAAAACTGGGCTGACTATGGGCCGACTGCCACAACCTATGCGCTCGACCCTGGGCGCGGGCCCGTGCATGCGTCATGGTCAGGAACGCCAAACCGCTACACCACGGGAGTTCGCCGGAATTTTGCAATAGAAAGACTTACGCACATGCCCTTTCAGGAAGTTCTTGTTAGTGCTTGTGAGTGTGCCTGCACCACGAGGGAAACCCGTCGTATCCACCCTACACAGGAATATCGCAATGCCGCACCCGGGAAAATGTGATTCCGCCGATATTTTTTCTTTTTTTTTCTTTTTGCCGTGCGGGAAGCTTGGTTTGTGTTGGAATGAATGGTCGCCATGGCAACACCCCCTCTTCTTGACTTGAGCCGCGAGCTGGAGAAGAATTGGATACATGATTCGCTAATATCTCGCGCACGAGAGAGAGAGAGAGAGAGGGAGAAGGAGAGGGAGATTGATTGAGGCTTATCGGATCACGCCGTTCGGAAAATCGAGCATGTTGGAACTGATTTTGTATCATCTATCGCGTTGCGTTTCCATTTTGAGGTCAGTTAGAAAACGTGAGACAGCAGGGGGGAAGGGAGCGGGGCGCGATTGAACCCCCTTGAGAGGGTAGGAGAGAGGGAGGAATTGGGTGACTACACAGTCCTAACTGTGGTTGGGTTAGGGCTTGATCAGCTGAGGAGACCTCATACAGGGCATCAGGACCACAGTATAAGTGCTTTATTGACTCCAGTTGTTATTCTGAGAGTCAAGCCACTCGTATAGGGACTCTGGTCTGAC
>JAYMFT010026553.1:0-16189 GCA_038088735.1 Panulirus argus
TGCCTCCCTGAATACATCCCATTCCTCAGCCACTCCCCTCACTTCACTTGCTCTCACCTTTTGCCATTCTACACTCAATCTCTCCTGATATTTCTTTACACAAGTCTCCTTTTGAAGCTCGCTCACTCTCACCTCTCTCTTCTCCCCGACATTCTCTCTTCTGTTTTGAAAACCTCTTCAAATCTTCACCTTTTCCTCACAAGGTAGTGATCAAACATCCCACCAGCTTCCCCCCTTAGCACATTAACATCCAAAAGTCTCTCTTTTACACGCCTGTCAATTAATACATAATCCAATATTGCCCGCTGACCATGTCTTCTACTGACAAATGTATACTTATGAATCTCTTGTTTGACCAGGTAATCCAAATCATTAGTCATAATTATATGCCTTCCTTTTCCTTAGGTTTCTTGAACACATTCCTCAATGCAAACACCATTTCCACACATTCTGCAATGCCTTTCATACCCAGTCTGATAACTTTGCATGCCATCTCTACTCTTCCGTACATCTTACTAGGTACACAACAAATTTGTGCCTTTGTAATTTGAAGACTCTCCTTTGTAAACCTGCCTTTATACAATGGCACAATACAAAGCATTCTGCCAATCCTCAAGCACCTTTCCATGATCCATACTTATATTGGAAATCCTAATGAACCAATCAGCAATGTACACTTTTCCTGAGAAAGAAATTTATAAGAAATTCAGCTTAATTCCTGCCTTTGGAGTTCCTATTATCTTATAAGGTCTCTGTAGCACTCAAGAAGCTGGCCGTATTCATTGGTCAAGATCATGGGTCATTAAGTGTAGTGATGTGTTGGTTTATGTGCAGATGATGTCTTAGTTGCAGTAGTTGCATCAAGGGCTTGGGTTGTCGAAACTGTATATGTGATGTTGTAAGGTTGGATGATGTCTCAAGTGTACATGGGAAAGTGTGACTTGTAAAGTTTGTCTGGGTAGTGTGGTTTCTGATGGGTGTATGTTTGGTGGGTTGGAGTTTAATCAAGGTGATAAGGCAGATGTTTATTGCTTGACAGGTTATAGTAGTGTGTTTGTTAGGGGCCAGGGATATGCAAGCAGGTATTGCTGAAATTTGAGATGGGAGTAAGCTTTTTATTTCTACATAGGGGTTTATAGTTAGCATTGGAATGATTGGGTAGGAATGGGTCTAATGTTGCATAGAATTGAGTGTAAAGCATGTTGAGATGAGAGGATCTTTTTTTTTTTTATTATGTAGGTGTTGAGTGTTAGTGATTGTAAAGGCAGCCAGTGACTGTTCTAAGTGCACCATTTTTGTGTGGTTTGCAGCTTTTTCTTTGGAGAAAGTGGAAGACCAGGCATATGAGGTATAGTTTAGAATGGAGCGGATAAATTTTTTGTAGATAATGTAAAGGGATTCTCTTTTTTGTTCAAATATGGTACTTGTGTTCATGGTATGTAGTTTTTGTGTTGATGTTGTAAGTGTTGGGACTGAATGTCTTCGTTGTATATGATGCATATACGGTTGGTATTTTAAGTGGGAAGTGTTAAGCGAGTCTTTTTCCTCAAAAAAGATTTTTTCTTTCACAGTTCTTATGCAATGAATCAAGCACAGTGTTGACCCCTGGATCTCTTGCATGTAGATTCCTGTAATTTATTTCCTTCCAGGTAACAAACATAATGAGGCCTTCTTGTGCTTTGGTCCACCTTACATTTACTTGGGTTGAATCTCGTCATCCATTTATGACCAAGTTTGGCATTTGTCATGTTTCCTCCGTAGGCTGATGCAATCATGATCATTTATTTCTCACACTGGTCTTGTAATTGTCTGCAAACGTGTAGGTACAATTCCAGCCCATCAGAAAAAGTCATTTACATACACCAAGAATAGCAGTTGGTACAGGACCAAGTCTAGTGGCTTACTCTTGTAACCTTAGCCCACTTCAAGGATGTAACTCTAACTTGTGTGTATTGCACCCTTCCAGTAAGGTAGTCTTCTCTCCAGTGAAGGAGGCCGCCCCTCATTCCTGTTTGTAGATCTAGTTTTTTTATCTGCCTCTGATGAGGAACATTGTTTAAAGGCTTTCTGGGAGTCTTAGATCTTAGTCTACACATCCCTCTCTTTCTGATGTAATAAGGAGTTCACCCTACCATAAAAGCTTAGAATGTTGGTTATGCATAATCTCCTTTCCCTAAAACCATGTTGTCTCCCAGTTAGAAAGTTTCTCCTTAGCAAGTAGTCTTTCATTTGCTTTCTGATCATATTTTCTAGTGTTTTACAAACCACACTTGTTAGTGTACCTGGCCTGTACTTCAGTAAATATACCTTTTGCCCATTTTCTTTGGAACTACTCTCCACTAATTACTTGTTGAACAATTCTGGTGATTTAGCAAGTGCCTCTGCTCATTCATTCAGCATGTGGGGAGACTTCATCCAGGCCATGGGGTCTGTATATGTCAAGTTGTTTTAATAGCTTGATAGTCATATCTTTTGACTAAATTACATTCCATGACTTTTTCCCACATCCAACATTGTGATTCTTACCCTCCACAGTGAAAACACTTCAGAACTTAGGATTTGTCTCCTCATATTTCCTCTCATCTATATGTATATCTCTTGATGCCTGTTCCAGTCGCAACTCCCTTAAGGGGGTGGCCATGGCAATAGTCTCTCCTTAACTAGTAAAATACTGTGTTGCTTCTTAGCATATAGTGCCTCACCCTAAGCAGACCACTCAGAGTCCCTCAGCTTGATAATTTGCTTTTTCACGGAGTTTATCCGTGTTGAAGTGTTGTAAAAGTTTTGTATTGTTTTTGGTTTTTCAGAATACCACTGCTGCTCCCTCCTTTCTACACAGCTCTCATTCCTTGCTTTTTCTGTATCTTTTATGTCTCTCCAGGTGATGGTGGGATTGATCTTAACTTTTGTTTTACTAACTGAACCTTGCCAAAATTCTTAATTCATATTTTTTTCCTCTTTTAAGTTGACTCATCCTTGTTTCAGTGAGATGGTGAATTTTGCTTGGCCTTTGACTGGTGTGTGCTGCCAATCAGAGAAAGTAGCTTTGGAGCCTTCAAGAACTTGTCATTGTAAGTTTTTATTGACACATTCATAATAGTAACATAATTGATGTCATATAATACTGAACGGTGATGAGAAAAATATTTGCAAAGGTCAGCTGAGTTTATTTTGATATTTGGTGACCAGGCAGCACAAGCTTGCTTTAGGGGTCAGTACAAGGTTGTTCTTGTTACTCCCTGGGAAGGTCTGAGAGAAGGGACAGATGTGCTCCAGGTGAGCAACCTCAGAGATGAGGAACATAACACCAGACATCCATCAGGTTCCCTGCTTAGGGGCAAGTCAAGGACATCTGTGAGTACAGCAGGTGGAGACAGCCCCTCAAGCTTGGTTGGAAAAACTGTGTGTCCAGCTTAGTTAAGTGTGATAAGCAAGGTGACTAAAGTCATAACTCAATTCAGACTATTCTTTGCTGCCAAGTCCCTTGATCAATCATAGCTTGGAAGTGACCACATGTGCATAGATTATGAGAGCTGAGTGTTTAGGTTGTTATTAATATTGCATTACTTATTGAAAGACAGGTAATGTGTATACATCTTTTTCAGCACAGGTGAACTGAAGTTCTTCATCGGATAGTTAAGTGCTGAAGACCTTGCCTTTAGTGAATGGAAGCATCAACAAAACCTTTAGAAGATTCAGGGTAGTGATTGTTTGTTAGATATTTCTTTTAATAAGTATCATACTCTTTGATTTTGCATTAATACCTATGTTCTTGCATGTTTTAGATGTACATAATTTTTCTTTAGAAAAATAGATTTATCATGGTGTTGAGAAAGTTGGCTACTTTTTCAGGATTATTGTTATCATTGACACTAGATATATTGTTTAATTACAAAATATATGATTGGGGGCTGTGATACTCTGTGAAAATGAAAATTAGGAAGAGCATGTTGTGCTGAAAACAGATAGGCAATGGGGAATACTTGGATTTAAAAAAGTTTTTGATCTATTTAATAGTGGGTTAGTGGAGTTGCAGGTCAGTGGGCATTATTGGAGTATGTAATGATTGATGTGCATACAAAGTTCTGGGATGTAAATGTGCCGAACTGATGTCCGATTATTTTCTGGTTTAAGTGTGTTTTTGAAAGGTGGTGAAAACTGAGTGAACTAGTGTACCTCGTGTGCAGAGCTCTAATATGGAGAAAGAAGATTGGCAAATGGGACACAGGGAGTGGCACAGGAGTGAAAGTTCTGAAAACGGGATGGTGTATGACGTGGGAGGTGGGATTTGGCACATGAGAAAAGGTAACAAATGGTGGGATGAGGAAGTCAGATTGCTAATGAAAGAGAAGAATATATACATGGAATATGCAAGGAAGGAATGTTAGTGATTGGGAGGCATATAAGAGAAAGCAACAGGAGTTTCAGGTGGAAGGTACAAGAGCTGAAGAAAACAAAATTGGTAAATAAGAATATAAGTGAATTTCAGAAAGAATAAGTAAATGTTTTTAGGTGAATAGTGTGAAGGAAAACGAGAGCTCAGATGGGAACAACAGTGAGGGGAGCAGATAGAAAATTGGGAATAGGCAGAGTTGAATAAGTGTTTTGAAGGACTGTTAGATATGTTATACGATTGTATGGTGTGTTTGGGATGAGATGGTATGCAGAGTGAGCATTTTTGCAGATTGTATGGTTGAAAGATGTTGAAAGCAGCAGGAGTGAATTGGATTACAATTGTAAGTCCCAAGAAAGAGGATGGCTTATAGATTGGTTATTCATGCTATTCAGATTTTGAATGGGCAAAGTTGAGGTATCTGCAAAATGTTTGATCAGTGCCTTTACAAGCATAAAAGCCATGGGCACAGAAGTGAATGCTCAAAGTACAGAAGTGCAAGTCTTTGGAGGATAACTGATAAGTTGTTTGAGAGTGTAGTAATTAAAAGGTTGTGGCATGCAAAGAGTAAATGATTGGAGAGGAGCTGTGTGGATGGCTTTAAGAGATGTAGAGGAAGTATAGACTTTTTTTTTGCTTTGAAAAATTTCAAAGAGAAGAAATACTTGTTGGAAGAGTAACTTGCATGTGGTAATTCTGGATCTGTAGAAAGCATAGAGTAAGATTGACGGAGAGGCCTTGTGGAACTTGCTGCAATTATTTGGAATGAATGAATAAAAGCATTAAGGTTTTATCAGGAAATAAGACTTGTGCAAAAAAGGAGTGAAGATGAGTAGCAGATAGTGAATGTTGGTTTGCATTGAGGACATGAGATGTCACCATAATTGTTTGTTTAATGACAGGGTGGCAAGGAAGGCAAATGCAAGTATGAGTCAGAGGCAGGTCTAAAATATACTGGGGTGGGGGCATGGGAGGAGAGGTAGGTCTTTGGTACACTAGGGTGGGAGGTAACCTGTTGGGGTCAGGAGTTATGGCAATGCAGTGAGCCAGCACTCTTACTGTTTTACACATTTTCCTCTCTGGCATAGCTTGCCAGTTTTTACATGCTTCATCAGCACCCAAGTTCAGGCTTTCACTCCATACTGAGTTATTCTTTTTGTTTTGTTAGTAACATATAACTCATAACTTTCACAAGTGTTTACTCTCAGCCCAAGAATAAACCTCTTTATACTATGTCAATTCCAGGCTGTAAGCTTAATTCAGCAAGTCTCTGACAGAGTCAGAGCAGCACCACGTGTTGAAGAGGGCTGGGCAGTTGCCAGAGTCTTTCATGACTTTCATCATGCCTGGAACCAGTCTTGTCTCTTAATATGCTGTTTCTAGATTTTGATTTTTCTCTCTCCATTTGTTCAACATTTGCATTCTTGGATCCAACATCTTCACAGTGTAACATCAACAGTGTATGTTTCCCCTGGCCATTATCGTGTTAAAGTCCAGTTGTCTAAGGCTACGTCTTCTATATTATGAAATCTTCAGTTATAATCTCATCATTGTTTCTTATCCATGGATGGTGGTTTTTGCTTACTACTGTACAAAAACCACTTAATACTTGCTCATTGAATCTCAGATTTTTCATCATTGAAGCCAAATAGCTCACACTTTCTTTATCCTTTGTACCTTTGCTTTTATTTTGTTTTCCTTTATTCCAACAACATTGTACAACTCTTATTTGACCTACCTGGAGGCTTTGTTGTCTACATGTACTGAAAACTTCTGTACGGGGGACTTCAGTTTACACCACAAGGATAGGTTAACCTCTATAGGCCTTGGGATGATCTTAGGGGGGGGGGAAAAAAAAAAAAAAAAAGTGATGGTAGGAAATATTGAAACTCGTAATAGGAGTTTTAATACTTCGCAGCCATTCATCCAGCACTTTAGATTTTTATTTACTTATGTATTAACCCCTCTTATCATCCTCCCACTATGTTTACGTTGTATCTGCATCTATAGGGTTCCTGGACTGCAGTCCTAACTGGTAAGTTCATGTAGGCATGCCCAACCCCTATCCCTCTGCAAAATGCCATTCTGGCACTTAAGGAAGATCAGCAGTCTGAACCAGTTTAGCTTCTTTACCCACTCTTCTTGGGATGGGTACTTTTTGTAAATTGGGATGCCTTCACCTATGTTAATTGTATAATATAGGTTATCTTATCTGGGATTAAGTCTATCCCTTCTCTAGCCATATTGGTACCTCTCCCCAATCATGGTTTGATTGCTCCAGCTGTGGTGCCTGCTGCATCAGGGACAGAACATATTAGGTCAAAAAATTCAAACCTTCTCCTGAATTCCGCTCTACTTTCATTCTTGTGTGGAATTGCTGCATAGCTATTACTCACAAAGCTTTTTGGTTTGTAACGAAGCATCTAGAGTAACTAACGTAATTAAGCTTTTCTTCCCATCGTTCACCCTATGGTCAACTTTGGTTCGTTATCATCTTGTAATTTTTCTTTGGATGACTCGATGTCTGTTCTTTTCTGTGATATCTCCCCTTTAAATCTATGCCCCCCAATTTTTTCCATTTGTAGGGTTTTCCAAATACTTTCCCAGCAAGTCATATCACCTAGATGGCATACTGCTGCCTTGAATTTTAAGGGAGTGTTGAATAGAGCTAACTCCAGTAGACACTCACTTGTTCCTCTTAAAGCTTGCACCTTAACTTCTTGGAAGCATACTGATACACACTTCATAAGGAAGGACAATCTTGTAACCCTTCCAACTCTCTCCATGTTGCTCTCATTTCTGCAGTCTGAAACTTTCTTTTAACTCTTTCTTCTCTTTATAATTACCAATAATGCTTTCATAGTATAGGTTCTGATGATGATATTCCCATGTAACTATCCTCAGATGCTTTCTAAACTTTCTTACCAGGATATTCTGCATATTTATTTCCTAATGCATAGTTTCCTAATTAGCTGGTCCATTGCATTATCCATTGATGAAGCAACTTCCCCCCATTTCTGAAAACTGGTGTCATGTTCTCTATTTTTGTCATAAATGATATAAAGTTCAATTAAATGCTTACATTTTCAGCAGGTATGCTGATGGATTAGTGTAACTGAGATGGATGTAAAAACACTTAACAACAATGATATTAAGGCACAGAAGGTGAGGTAGCTGCTGGAGCAACAAGCTGCTAGAGGTGTAGAATTATAGTGGGGAAGGAGAGGTCAAGTGAGGTAGGTTGAGCAATAGGAGAGTCCTTGATGCTGGCAAAGGGGCATGAGATTAAGCAGGAGCGCACAAGAGAGATGCGTGGTTGCTGACTCTTGTGTGTAGCTCCTTGTAGGGGATGGGTGTGGTGCATATTGTGGCTCCAGGAGTGATGGCTGCAGGTTTTTGCTTAGGTTGCAGGAGTGCTGTGGTCATGGCTGTAGGTCCCATTATTACAGCTGCTTCTTATGACAAGCACATGCAACATCCCATGTGAGTTCTGCATCACAAGGAAACCTACCAGGAGCAAAGCGTTAGGAATCATGTGGGAAACTTATGATGATGGAGGAGGCACCCAAAGGGTGGCTTGAGTCTGAAGTTGCATGGCCAAGTCTTGGTGTGATACACTCATTGTCATGAACTAGTCAACTGCTTGACTGCTCGTCTGTGGTAAGAAGCAGCTATTCCCAAAGTGAACTGGAGACATTGCAACCAAATGTCACAAGCTCTGACCTCATTCCATGCTGTTGGACTGAGGTTAGGTAATCTAAAGTTGACACTGTCAATAGAATTACACTTTTTGGAGCACTACACTACTTGCATTTCACATTTCTTTTTTTAGATGAAGAATTGGAGGGAAGCATAATCATCTGGGGGCTGCATGAGTCTAGCTGGACCTATTAAAGACAGATGTGGACGTTGGGCATGTGGTGAAAAAAGTATTATGAAAGCAGGGCTCAAGGAAATTTGAACATGGGCAATGTGAAGACATTTTGGAGAGTTTCACTCTAACTCTGGAGGTCACCGGTTTAGTGGTGATGTGTGGGTATATAAGCAAAGTCAGGTCACAAAGGTGATCTGGGAGAAGTTGTTCTCAAAGAGATTTAGAGATGTCGCAACTAGGTTGCAAACTTGTACATCACTCCATTCATTTGGACAGAGGTTAGGTAATCTGCATGGGGTGGGCCACCAAGATCATTGCTCTGGAGAATAGGTCTGTTGAACTCTGATGCTGTGAACTGCCGCTGGTCATTGTCAGTAAGGTGACACTTTGTGGAATGATCGTGTTGCTTCACATTGTTAATCATGTTTCTTCCCTACCTTACTGTAATATTAGTTCTCATTCTAAACTGCATATTTTTTAAAGTGGACCTGTGCAGCTTCTCAGAATGGGGAAAGATTAACATAGTTCAATTGTGCTAAAATGCAATTTTTACATGTATCTAAATATCACTTGTTTCCTTCTGTTGTTTCAGAATACCATAATTCACCCTGCAGAAAGAGACATGGTGGCCATAACAGTATCCTTTAGTATTTTCATGGAAATGGCACATTATCAGCATTGGTTTTCTTTTGAAAAGCTGTGTTGTATGGGTGCTGTATTAGTATTTCTTGCAGTTGGCAATTTCATATTTATAGGGGTTTCATTTGTCCAATTGAGAGTAGTTTACATATCTGGTGTGATTTTTCATTTACCTATGCATAAGCCAAAGTGAAGTGAAGAGCCTTTTGTCATATTTATTTATCAGATATTGCTCTAACTTTCCCTTGCGTTCCATCTTGATGATGTCTTCTCTTCTTTAGGCTTCACTTTGGCCACTACTTTTTAGAGTTGCTGGTGTGTCTCAGCCACAGGCTTGGAACCATGGTGTTCATATTGCAGCTACTCTCAATAGTTTATGTAGGTGACCAGTCACATGACTGACCATTATCATACCACTACATTATGAACATCAGATTTGTAGAATAATCATTAGAATAATCGTTCTTCTTTCATCTCTTCCTCTTTATCTAACCTTTTATCTTTCAAGAGTCTGTTTCACAAACACATGAGCTCTGATTAGATATTTTATCCTTTTTCACATACCATGTTGCCATTTCACGTGAGATACCCATGATTGGCACTTGTTTTACCTGTACTATGTTTTTCACCATATGTGGGGAAAAAAAAAAATGCTTTGGTAGCTTACTTCTGGAGAGAAGCATCACAACCTGGTTACAGTTTGTGAGTATGATAAAGGAGAAGGTTGAGAGTAAACATTAAGAATAGTGTGGAGAGGTCATTATCTGTAAGGGAAAAGATGGGAATGTTTGGAGGTATAGTAGACTCAAAAGTGTTGTGTGGACTTTTCATAAGTAATTAATGCAAAAAAAAAGTAGGTTGATGTTAGAAATGAAGTGCCCAAGGACAACATGTGGTTTGAGGCTGTTTGATTGTATCAGGAATGACAGTGTAAGAGTTGGGGTAGCAAGTGCAGGAGAGGATGAGCGAAGGACTGATGTACATTTATAAGTGGTGAGAGGAAGAGGGATAGGGAGACAGGCAGAGATGGAAGGGAAGTGTAAGGTTGGCTTGGGGTTAATGAGGCATGAACTTAATGTAAAAGTAGATAGACGTGGGATAGAATAGAACTAGATTATGGTGTACATTTGGCTTAACCAGGTCATATGAAGCAAAGGGTAGACCATGAAATAGTCTGTGGAGCTTGACTCTGCATTGTGGTTTGTGGTTTTATTACATTTTACGTAACCATTAGGAAGTGGGTATGTGCACTTGAGGCCATTGTTCATTTGTGCCTGACCTTATCTTGCTTGGATGGGAGAGGCCAAGGACATTTTATATTATTAGCTTGTGTAAGGAGAGTTGTACATCCATGATATATGAAATTGTAATGATAGAGCTTTGCATTTTGTTAAAACACAGTTTTTGGATTTTGAGCATTAATCACTTGTCTTGCCATTAGTTTTTCAGGTTGTAGAAAGAGGTAATGTAGAACTTGTGGCAGCTCTTATTTTTGGAAAATAAATCAATAAAAGAATTAGAGTTTTTATGTCCTTAAAGAAAAGGTTGAACCCTCTTCCATGTCCAAGTGAAGGCAAAAGAGATTTTAGATATACCAAGGAGAAAGATATAATGAAACATACTATTACAGTACTTTTTTTCTTCTCCCTGTTTACTGGGATGGATTCTGAATATGTCTGCACCATTTGCTGGAATTTTTCAGAGTTAGGATGGGGTACCGATTTCCCCATTGGCATGTAAAGGGCAGGGATGCCTTTTCCCTCTGGTAAACTTGATAGCTTCAATCTGAGAGCATTGTGAAGTGTGGGGGGAAAGTGTGCGGAAATGGTATAATATTCAGAACGATGTATGAATGTGAATTACAGGTTATAGCTAATGTATGGAAGGTGATTATGTTGGAAATGTGTTGTGAGACGAAATTCTGTGATGTGTGGAGGGTTGACAGCAGTGAACAGGGGGGGGGGGGTAGTTGTAAGGTTTAGTAAAAAGAAGAGCATGGTTGACCGCTAAAGAATGCGCAGAAACACTTTGGTCATACGGAGAAAGTTAGGAAAGCTTAACAGAAGATTGTGTAAGAGGGGGGGGGGTGGCATGAATAATTATGAATGCTTGCTGCTGAACATGCTGGAGGGTGAAAGACGTGCACAGGTTAGAGTGAATTGGAACAATGTGTCATACAGGGGTCAACGTGGTCAGTGGATTGAACTAAGGCACGTGAAACAGCCAGAGGAAACAAGGAAAAGGTATGTGAAGCCTGGATGTGTTTTCTATGGATTACACATGGCCGCTAGAAAAATATTGTAAACGAACAAGGTCTTTTCTTAGTCTGTGCGTGGTGCTAAACACCGGAAACTGTGAACAAGTAAAAAAAAAATTATAAAAAATAAAACCCTGGCCTTTACTTGCATTTAATCGGGTAAATCAGTAATGCAGATTAAATATTTAGGAACATCACATGCTTGTATTTTGAATGGGAATGAATTTGGATTTACGTAGTGCAATGAGCTTCGTTACCAGTGCGCTACATCCAGCATCAGTCAGGTGTGCTAGTGACTGGAAGCTTCCATGTTGGAAGTGTTTTTCTTTTGCATCTACGTTGTCTTGGTTTAAGACTTTATTCCCACCATCTTTGTACACCGCTGAAATACATTTCTGGGCTTTAAGTGAAGAATTAATGTACCAAAACAATTGATATGGCTTGTACCCGTTTTTGCATTCTCTAACCATACCTTGCTTAAATTGATTAATGCCTCCATTATGGATCATGTACATACTGCCTATTGAATTACATATCCATATTAAGATAAACCTTTCACAACAGGTGGGGCATTTGAGCATTTCTTTTTTCACTGGCTAGTGCATAATTAATAATTGTTAAATCTCCCGGTCCTGCTCAGGTAAAGTGTAGTCACTAATGCGGGTAGTGGCATCCAGGTCATTAATACTAGATGTTGCAGCCTTAATTTTGTGTGAACAGCAGTATCTGTGGAGACATTGAGGGCTGTGTGAATTGCACTTTCATGCTATTTGATTAATTATTGACATGCGTGATGTGTGATGAAAGCTTTCATTGATTTGTTAAAAACTGCACAACCCAGTGAGTACCTGAGGAAGGGTGGTCAGTCCCTTACACTCAGATAATGTTATATCCCGAATCATTTTAAGGAAAAACTAATAAATGAAATACAAGTGGAATGGAAATCCACCTTGCTCTTTGAATGATGGAAATTGCACCTGGACCACGCAAGTCTTGTTGGGAATGGGTGTTGCAGAAATTCATGTAGTCTACCAAAGCTCGTAATTAATTATTTTCAATTTTTCAGCAATGCTGATATGTTTTCTAGATCTCAACACACACAACAATGATAGCACTCTTATCTGCTTTTGTACCACAGGAGATGCTGCAACTGTGTTGAGAACACACGCTGAGTACATGCTCAACAAATGGCCGCTTACCTCGAACGGATGGGCATTGACCATGTTTTGCTTTGTCGTTAAATTTCAATTTGTTTTTGTAAAGGCACCTGTTATAATCCGACCATTAAATCCTTATGAATATGAAACTGCAGCTAGGACGTAAGTGTATGTTGGTCTCCTATATTACTGAAATGCATCCAGTGTTAAAATATTCGCATGCTCAACATTAAATACACGTTGACCACAATATTACTGCAATTCGGCCAATTTGTGACATCACCTAATGTTTATATAATCACTGACAAAAGCATGATGTATAAAGCAAATAATTTGCTCGGTAAAGCTTCCAGTACAGTGTGGATCTCTCTCTCCCGTGTTGTGAACCACTGCGAAGTATCTGGCCCCGCTTTAAGCTCTTGCGTTTAACTAACTGGTTACTTCTATGACCCCCTCAGTTCCCTAATTTCTTAACTACATTTTCAGCCAAATGGCTGCCTGAATTCGGAAACTTTTTTTTTTTTTTTTTTTTTTTTTTTTGAGACCCAGCAGACCCAGGTCGGGCACTAACGGAGTAATGCATCACATCCTAACCTCACACCAGTTGGTCCTCTACTTGACAGACTAATTCACGATGTAACAGACTTTTACGCAAATATTCAGATCCCAAACTTGATCAGCTGGGGTCTGAAGAGTTCCTTAGAAGCCATATTTAGATACATTGAATTTCGGTAGAACTGAGGTTCACTGTACCCAAGGCAACTGGCAGAAAACCAGGATGAACCGAGCCGTACTGGTGTGGACTGCCTCTTCCCATTCTCATTATGGTTGTTTAGGCTTTAGGCCTATCAGCAGCTAAGGTCATTAAGATCGTCAACGTGAAGCTACATCCACCAACCGAAAAATCTTTAACACCTTTTTTGGGTGTTAAAGATAATTCTAAGACCACATACACTTTCACTATGCATGTGGCCTATGATCCTCGTTATATTTCCAAGAGGTGTCTTATATGTATGGAGAGGTGCCATTTGTCACAAGCAACTGTAATTAGTGCCGAGTAAAATTTTTTGATTATAATCCCGGTATAGCGCTGTCTTTCCTCCCCGTCATGTGAATTGAGAGGTTCGTTGTATCAGTATGTGGTGAAGCCTTTCGTCACAAGAGACTATAATTACTGGTTGCAAAGAATCACATTGTTTCCTGCGCAACTCGATAGTGAAGTTAATGATCATGGTATATACATATATTGATTAGTGTCTAATTAGCTATTGTTTCTGGGACAGTATAGTAATTATAGATTTAATGATAATGAATTTTAGCACGGAAGCATTTCTGGGTATCATTAAGCCATTGGCAGCAGCGGAGAGAGAATGACGCAGGAGTTCACAAAAGTCTACAAAAACATTGAGCCGAGCTCGTGTGGCTTCTACTTCAGTTTTTCTCTTGTCATTTTAATCATTTTTTATATAGTTGTGGGAATCCCCATTATCACGTGCTAGGAGTGGAATCCATAAGGGTTAAAGAGTGCACAGTAAAGTAGTTGTTTACATGTGTATAATTTTACTCAGAAAATTCTTTAATTACATTTAAAACGAGGTAATTATTTTAAATTACTCAAACATTAAGGGCTAAACTAACACATTCTGAACTGGTGCACTGGTTCTTCATCGAACACTAAGGTACATTATCTGAATAATTCCTTTCATAATTTGTATTGCTATTAGACACTTGGGATTTTTTTTTTCTGGGAGTTGGAATGTAACCTTAAACATAAACTTTGGTCACAGAATGAGTTCATCATCATATATATGTACTCGGGGAAACTGTGTACATTTGTATTCCAGCATCTGAAGAAATGAATGGCATAAGACCCAAACCTATAATGTAAAGGCCTTTCCACACGAAGGGCAAATGCACGGCGGGCAGACACTGTTACCAACTTTGTAGTATGGGTGGCGATCACGAGTGTGGATGACGTCATAGACGAGGAAACCACGGGCAAACCAAGGAAGTGCCCGTTGGTGAGGTACTGGATGGGCGCCTAGCTAGGAACCACGTTGACAGCACACGACGTTACAAGTCAACACCGTGCCCTCCGTGGGTATCTGTATCTATTGTAGACTAGATAGAGTGCACTCATGTCTCTCCAGACGGTCATGGAGAAGTGGACAAGGGAAGCAACCCGGCATTTAATAGATTTGTACAGAGAGGAACCGTGTCTGTGGAATGTCAAGACTGTGGAATATAGAAATAGAGACAGAAAGGCCACAGCACTGCAGAAAATAGCAGAACACATGAACAACGGTGGTGGGTCATTCTCTGCTGAAGATGTGAAAAAGAAGATCGATACACTGCGAAACCAGCATCGACGAGAACGGAGGTACTATTTGTGACAAACTCTGCTTAGAAATTCTCGTAGAATATTGGAGCGATGAGTAGCTAGCTGGCTCCAGTGCCGAGAAATAAGAGGGTTGCCTCTAGTCGAGCTAATGCAGATATGGAATCCCTCATATTGGTGTCTTGTTTCTCAATTCGTTGTTGTACTTTCGCTAGAAGTCTGTTAAAAGTATCTGGGTCCATTCTCATATAGTGGAGAAACGATGGTTAACTCCTGGCAGTGTCCGTAGGAGAGGAGGGGGAGTCGTGACACCATCGTGGATCTGTATCTTAGCCATACAAGTCCTCTTTCCCAGTTGTAATGTTGCTTGAAAGAATCCCAGGGCGGGAGCCACCTCATATCCATCACCTGTTAGGGTAGTGGTGGATGCTAGGGGCTGTATATCGCTGGGTGGAATTCCAAGCAATTCCAGGTGTTCCTGACCTATGACTGTGACATCTGAGCCTGTATCTGGCAACATCTGAAGATGTGATATCGTCTGGCCGTATACCAGTTGAACACAAACGGACTTTGGAGTGTTGTTGTCTGCTGACACGCGATGACAGTTCCTGTTCCTCCTATGTGAGGGTGATCTTTTACTCTTATTCAACATTGTTGACCAGCACATTTTAGCAAAATGCCCTATCTTGTGACAGGAGCGGCACTCACCTTCCTTGACAGGACACTTGCTAATCTTGGGTCGATGTCCTTCGAGTCTGCAATTCGAACAGGTGTCATCCTTTGCAGGGCACTTTCCAGGGTCATGTCGGTTACATGACTGGCAGGAGTCGGTGTCAGGTGCTGATGTCTTGTGTTGACGTCTTGGAGGAGTGGGTCGGCGTTTAGTACAGGTCTCAGGCGATCATCGTGGAGCTCTCGGCTGTGTGTGTGTGTGTGGGGGGGGGGGGGTGACGTAATCTGACGTCATGAAATGGCGGCCGCTACCCAGTACCACATCCTTGACCTTGGGACGCTGTTTTGACGCCGTGAAACGCCCCACAAGTAGTGTTAAACACCTTTCACTGCACTGAGCACTGGCACCGTAAAAGGTTGCGATATACACTTATCACTGCACTGTGCTGGCATTATTGTGTTGTTATGGCGTTGAGCTAGAAGAGGACGCGTTCAAGATGAAATCTAGCCCTTACTCTGATTTATAGTTCTAAAAAGTACTCACAGCACCACTTAGTTTACTCACTGTGTTGAGTGATTTGCTCGTAGGTTCTAATGATAGGAGATCTTTACAGAGAAGACTATATTGATGTATACAGAGAACTTGGTACACATCAATATCTGAGCGAGGGTAACCTTCACTGTCAACTACAGACTCAGTCATCCCCAAATTGTTCTGAAAAGTTAAAGATATGAAAAAGGTTTCCTCCACATTTCATACAAAATTGCTGTTTCCACACAACTACTTCATCCTCTTCATATAAAAATGACAATCATAAATAGTAAGGACTATGACCAGTTCATATAAAAATGACAGTCA